>PVJA010002397.1:0-107674 GCA_004027025.1 Myocastor coypus | reverse complement strand
CCCAATATCTTTTTTTTTTTTTTTTTTTGTCTTTTTGAGGCAGGGTCTCGCTATGCAGTTCAGGCTGACCTTGAGCTCACTTTGGTAGCCCAGGCTGGTCTTGAACTCACACTAATCCTCCTGCCTCAGCCTCCCGAGTGCTGGGATTACAGGTGTGCGCCACCACGCCCAGCTCTAGCCCAATATCTTTATCTGACTTCAGAGTGAGAAGGAGTCCCAAAAGCATCTGAGGTGAAATTTTTCCACAATCTGGTAAGGTGGGAACTTGGATATCCTGGTGCTGTTTGGGTTGAAATAAAAAGAGGAGTAAAATAAATATACTCTACATACTTGGGTTTGTAAACTAAGAAATCATCTGCATTATAATTTTATTCAAATTTTCCCTGAGTATACAAGATGCTTAATATTTTAATAATCTGATGGGCCAGCAAGATAGCTCAGCAGACTAAGCTCCTGCTTAGGCAAGCATAAGGACTGGGGTTCAATTGCCTGTAACACATGCTGTGCTGGCCCCACCCCCAGGCACACTGAGCTGAACCCAGAAATCAGGCACGGTGGTGCACACCTGCAATCCCAGTGCTGGGGAGGCTGAAAACAGGAGGATCTCTATGAGTCTGAGCTGTGTAGTGAGACTCTGCCCCAAATACAAAAAAATGAAAAAGAAAAAAGAAAAATTAATAGTCTGCTATACAATAGACCTGAACATTTTCTGCAAGAGCTTTCAGGTTTTCCCTTGGCCTATATTTACCAAAGTATAAGCACTTGTCAAATAGTAAATAATGAACAAATAAATGTATCACGGGGTCTCCAGATGAAAACATGTAATTTATCGGATATTATAACAATTTGCTATATTTCTTTGAATGGAGCCACATACTCATAATAACATCAGTTTTATTAATCTCTGAACCTGATATTACTAAAACAAAATTTCAGTTTGAACAAAATTTAGCTCCATTTATCATCCTGTTTTTAATTTTCCTACTAACATTTTCCATAATTCATTTGATTTTTTTCCTTCTTTAAAAAGTAGATCACTAGGGAACTCTAATCTCTCCAAAAATTGTCTATGCAGGTACAACATTTAAAACTCATTTGATTAAAATGACTCCTTAGAACAGCGGCTTTTTGAAAAGGTTAATTTTCTTCTAATGTAGTCAGTTTTCTAAATCAGAATATAGTGCTCCCGCAGCTATATTTATTTCAGAAATGTCAACCAAAAATTCAGATTCGTATAGCCAACAAGAAAAATAATAGTTTCACAGCCAATGTGGCCCTTGAGTTATAGCAAAAAGAAGACATATTTTATACAGACACATTTTTTTAAAAGATGGCATTTTGATTTAAGTCTTTTTTTTTTTTTTTTTTTTTTTTTTTTTTTTTTTTTTTTTTTTTTTTTTTTTTTTTTTTTTTTTTTTTTTTTTTTTTTTTTTTTTTTTTTTTTTTTTTTTTTTTGTCTTTTTGAGACAGGATGTCACTATGCAGTTCAGGCTGGCCTTGAGTTCACTTTTTGTAGCCCAGACTGGTCTCGAACTCACACTGATCCTCCTGCTTCAGCCTCCCAAGTGCTAGGATTACAGGCATGTGCCACAATGCCTGGCTCTCACATGTTTTGGTAGGGTTTCTTTCTTTTCTTTTCTTTTTTTTCTGCAGGACCGAGGATCAAACTCATGACCTTGCACTTGCCAGGAGGGACTTGGGCCACAGAGCTATCTCCCCTGCCTTATGTAATGTATTTTGTAACATTATTTTTTTAGTTAAAACAGGCAAACTCTCCTCTCTGTACTCTTTATCATTTGAAGTAGAAACTTAAGAACAAAGTCAGATATTTGCATTGTTAGACTGAATTTCCCTAAAGAGGCACTTAAATGTTTTTCATAGCTCTTAAATTTATTAAAAAAAAAATATTTGTTTAAAGGCTACTTTTTCTAGGTATGTGTGATTAGTGTGCCTGCATGCATGAACATATTTGTGTATGTTTAGAAAAAATGATGTTTGAATTAACATAAACCCCCTCATTTCTTGCCATGTCAGAGTAATAGCACCTTTGATGTCACTGCAGAAGATTTCTAGCTGCTCAAAAGTAATTCAAGGCCATTCAACTACTTTAAAAATTAAACACTTGTTTCTGAAATCATAACTATCAAAAAAAGACAGAAACCGGTGCACAAATATACATGAGTTTATTTTTTCATATTGAATCAATTCCTGTCCACCCTATCACCACCTTCCACATGTTTTAATGTTAGTACATAAGGACTTGAAATACTTTAAAGTCACAGAAATTGTGAAGAATTCATTTATTCTAACCCAACTTCAAGTTGAACTCTATTTTATTTGATATTTTTGTATTTCTTGGGGAAGGATCTACAGTGTGTTCAGGGTCTCACTACTAGATTGGACTCATAGTGATTCAACTGTTTATGGCATTCCAAGAGTTGAGATTATATGTGTGTGCTACCACACCCTGTCTCAATTGCTGTGTCCATACACCCTGGGGATGGGGCCAGCACAGCAGGCCCAGGGATCAAACCCTTGGCCTCTGCACCTGCTTGCAGGTGCTTTAATCTGCTGAGCTATTTAGCTGGCCCTCTGAACTCCTAAATTGTGTGTGTGTGTGTGTGTGTGTGTGTGTGTGTGTGTGTGTGTGTGTGGTTTCTTTTGAGATAATCAAGTTTTAGTAAAAGCAGAAAAAAACTTGGGAGTCTAAGCATAATTTCCTGTGTCATATTTTGACAACACATAGAGATAGACTGAAAGAACCCCCACAGATATTTGACTTTTCTGACAAACTACCAGAAGAAGAAAGATAAATGGCCCAGACTTCAGTTAATTTCACTTGGTTTCAAAGAAATGAAAAAGACTGAAAGAAGGACTACTTTGTCATCTTGGGGGGTCGGGGGACCAAAAAACACTAAGGTGCTAAATCAGGGAACAATTTAATTTTGTAAGAACTTAAATATTACTTTAGTTTGGTGACTATAGCCACCCTTTCAGCAAGGAAAAGACATTCCAGCATCAAGCTAAAAACATAGATGCCCTAAGCTCATCTGATCAGTGACTATGAACTTGAATAAATGCCTGAGTTACAGACTACAAAACTGTAATAAAAATCTGAATTATAAAGAAGATAGTGGTGTTCCTGTTGTGAGGTGAAATTAAGAACAATCTCGTAGGCCATGGGCATGTGTGTCTGCAGTTCCAGTTACTTAGAAGCTGAGGCAGGAGGATCACAGTTTTAAACCTTTCTTTCTTTCTTTCTTTCTTTCTTTCTTTCTTTCTTTCTTTCTAGATTTCCCTATTTTGGGTATTTCATCTAAATTATGTACAGTTTGTAGTATTTTGTGACTGATTTCTTTCTCTTAATATAATATCTTAAGCCCATGTTTTAGCAGTTATTAGTCCTTCATCTCTGTCTCAGAATAAAAAAGTTGGCGTTATTGTTAAAGGCCATAGTTCAGTCCTTAGTACCTAAAAGAAAATGTCAATTTACATTAATTTATATTAAGCATATTTTTTGTCTAACCTTTGATCCAACATGTTTGAAACAAGAGAATTTCTGGCATTGTCAAATAAAAATATTAAAAAGTAGGACTGTGGAGGCAGATTTAAAAATGAACTGAGAATTTGTTGCACATTTAAGAAACAAATAAGAAGTACCAATAGCTTATAAATTCTTTTCAACAGTAGGTATCAGATATACAATAAAGACTTAATAATTTGGCAGTAAAAATGAATAAAGTACTTACAACCACTATAACATGAATAAACTTTACATTATAAAGTTATATAACTTACATTATATTAAGTGACAAAATAGGCATGATATACTATATATTTACAATTCCATATATATGCAATGTCCAGAAGAGACAGAGAGAAAAAATTAGATTACTAGACACAGAGATAAGAAAAATATTTCTCTTAACACAACTATGGGTTGTTGGGGGAGCTTAATAAAACAGGTTTTGAAGATGGTTTCAATTTCTGTGGATATGTTTTATAAATTGAATTTTTTGGGTTGTGTATGTAGAACAGCAATAGTATGTTTCCATAGCATGTATGAAGTACTGGATAAAATCCCTACTACCACACACACATGCACACATGTACACACACACACACACACACACACACACACCACACACAAGAACTGAACAATGAGGAAAATAATTTATTTATTTAAGTTACATCTCAATTAACATTTTTAGAGAAAGACATATTTTAAAGTGATAACAACATCTTGACTAACTCAATGCTAAAAGTGCTAAAGATATGGGAAGAAGGGATACCCTGTACTAGTAATTAATTTGAAACATAAGGGGGAAAGAAGCACAAGAGGTTAATAGTCCCTCAATAATTAGTGCATTGTTATCCCTGAATTCTTCTTTGTGATATATTTTTAAAATGAACTGTACACAGTGACAAAATGCAGCATTTTGTAAAATATTATGACACTGAAGATTCCCGGGTAAAATGGAAGTTTGAATGTATGCAATTATTTCAAACCATCACCAAAAGCAAAGTTAATATGTTTTAAAAAGCTAAAAAATAACAAAATGAAAGAAAAGATAAAAAGTGTTAATAGCATAACAGTGATTTCAACAGTTGAAACATAAGTGAGCAATGCTTCCAAAAATTAAATGATAATCCAGGACATGATAGTTCACACCTATAATTCCCAAAGAGATTCCAGCAATAGAGGGTAGGCAATTTGGACAATTCAGCAATGGAGGAAGGCCTAGTTTGCAACAAATAAACAAACAAACAAATAAGATGGGCAACTTGGCAAGACCTGTTTTGCAATAAAGATAGATAGATAGATAGATAGATAGATAGATAGATAGATAGGATGGGATGGGATGGGATGGGATATAAGCCAGTGTGAATGAAGAACCTAAATCCCCAGTACCACTCTAAATAATAAATAGGCAAAATTAATAGATAATATTTTCTAAGTTATAATTTTATACCCAGCCAAGATATCACCCAGGTATGAAACTGAAAAAGATGATTTAAACAAATTATTCCTGTGAACTCCTTCCCAGGAAGTGAACAAAGGATCTTGAAGACAAAAGAATAAACCAAACCAGGAAAAGCATGAGACTCTGCTGTAGAGAAAAGTAAAATAGTTCCCTATTATCACTGTTTAGGAAACATAGAGAGCTCCCAGTTCAGATTCAAACACGAGAATCAAGAATGCCAAGAGAGTTCTGATAATAGAAGTGATTGAGTGAACTAAGAGATTATTTGATGTGTTTAACTATATTTAAAAGAATTTAATAATTATTTTTAGTTAGAAATAGAAATGTAGAGAATTTTTAAAGGCCAAAATGAGGCATTTATTAATGATTAAACAGAAGGACAGCAAGAATGGAACTGTAATCATAATATTACAGTTAATGAATGATGAATACTTATATAAGTATGGCAATATAATCGTTGAGTATTTACTTTACCAAGAAGTACGATATAATCTTTTAAAAGAGAAAAGTAATGGGAGTAGCTCAGAGTGGAACATCTGTCTAGTATACGTGAGCAATTTGGGTCTCTCTCCAGCACCATAAAAAGAAAGAGAGAAAGATATGAAGTAGCAAAGGTTGGAAGTAATTAGAGCTAAATTCTCATTTTATAAGAATTAAGAAGTCAGAAATGTTACTTAAAAATAATAAGTTAAGTAGCTCAACAAATACACATATGACTAGAATGCATTGCCTCTAAGTAATGAAACTCAGGGAGGTTTAGAGCAAAATGTTTACATTTCTTATTATAATCTGGTAATGATGTTTGCCACTTTTAATTTTCAATATTCTTTCAGAAAGACATAACTTTAAAAATATGTATGGGACTGGGGAGATAGCTCCGTGGCACAAGTGCCTGCCTGGAAAGTGCAAGGTTGTCAGTTCGAACCCCAGTCCCGAAAAAAAGAAAGAAAGAAAGAAAGAAAGAAAGAAAGGAAGGAAGGAAGGAAGGAAGGAAGGAAGAAAGAAAGAAAGAAAGAAAGAAAGAAAGAAAGAAAGAAAGAAAGAAAGAAAGGAAGGAAGGAAAAAGAAATATGTACAATATTGAAAATATTTCCAACTCAAAAATATGTGGAGTGTGGTAACATGTTTTATATTTGTTTATGTTCCCCACTACTCTAAAATGGTATCTTGCATACATTTGAAGCTCAATAGTTATATATTGTTTAACAATTAGCACCCAAACAGTAATTCAGTGGAATGAGCAATGCATCCCATGGGATATAGCCAGGAACCTCATTTTCTCTTTCTAGAAAGATCATAGAGGTAACTGTGATTTTTTTGTCTTGGTACTAAAAAGAGAGATTGGCTTGTACCTAATGGAAATTAGAAGGCTAGTTGTATTTGCTAAAGAATAGTTGACATGCTGCAAGTGTTTAGTGTTCAGCTAAACAATGTCTTCCACTAACAAGTCTAGAGAACCACTAGTATGAACTGGGTAGTTTTAGTTTTTACTTTTTGACCTATAAGACTTCAAATTGTATTTCCAAGACTTTTTAAGAGATTCTTCTTTCAAAATTAATAAATTAAAGATATGTTTGTAAGAACAAAGGAGGGTCAATTCATGGAGCACGGAGCACGGAGCATCGTCTCTCCTTGACCTCTCTTCCCTGAGGCAGACATTGTCATCTAAAGAATTTGCTCAGGTGTTAGAAATGACACATTTTCAGGGACAAAGAAGTTGATTGGCTTAAATGAAGTGGAAATTTATACATTAATTAGCAGGAGATCAAGGGACCACCAGAGCAGGAATAATTGCCACGGTGCCTTGCTTATTTAGTTGAAGAATTTGAATGATTCTGGTAGCAAGGATACATTTTGAACTGAGAAGCAGTCTAGTAAGTGATACAGTATGCATTAAAGATACACCAATATTCTAGCTCGAAGGTCCTGAAGACATTCATTCAGATCATAGCGGCAAGGAAGCCAAGTAGGAAAATAAACAGGGGAAGGAAATGACACAATAAATTATGAGACATAAAATTAAAGACAGAATTTTAGATAATGACAAATAATAGTACTTTTTGTACTGTATCCACTGAGCTAGACTTTGTCATTCCTATTGTTTAGGGGAAGAACCTGAGACCATACAGAATTACTTGCCTAGAGTCTCAGAGTGAATAAGAAGTGATACAATCCAAGATTTAAACTCAATTGGTCCATTTCCTGGAGGGATGATTCATGAAGGGAGATTGGATCTCCAAAATAGTGAATAATAGGTGCATGGTATAGTGAGAGGTCAGAGCTTGGGCAGTCACCACCATTAGAATAAAACTGCTAACAATGAGCATGGATCAGTACAGGACCAAGAGCAACACTTTAAGTTCATGGCCAACAGGATAAAAAGGGGTCATCAGAGGAGAGGAAGAAAAGTCTAAAAGGTGACAAGAGGATTCAGTGTGACAGGGACAAAGCTTCAGACATATCTTTAAGAAAATCCAATCAACAGTTTAAAGTATCTCAGAAATATCTAGTGAAGCAATAGTGGAGTAAATGTATGAGCCTCTTAGAAAAGCACAGTGGAAATCACTTCTGCTCTTTGTCAGGAGTGGAAGCCAGAGTTCTAAGAGGACAATTGATGAAGAAATTAACACAACCAATACACTATATTTTATCTTTACAGGAATTTGGCAGGGAAAGATGATTGTATTGATTCAGTAGCTTGAGAAAGCAATGAAGTAAAGCAAAGATTTATACTCCAAAGTAGGAAAAAAACCTAGGCAGGTTTATAAGCAGAGAATAGGCATGTGTTTTCATAAACTTAACCCTGACTATAAAGGACACCCCTCAAAACACTGAGAAGCCCATTAAACTTATCTCTGCAAATGTAGTCAGCCAACATATTACTACTTCCTGATAACCCTGGGACCATATCCAGGTAAAAACATATTCTTAAGATCACTAAGTGGTGTGTCTCTCGCTCCTTGTCACTCACCTAGGAGAGAGATGCTGGCCAAGAGGGGTGTGTTGAACATTCTGGGGGAAGGGCTGATTCTGCCAGCATAGAATCAAGGCCAGGAGGCTTACTCCTGGGACTAGAACGAGGTCAGTTGGGAAATGAGTGCCAGGGGATGGGCTGGAGAAGAATCAAAGGAAACACTTTTGAAAAGGCAGACATTTCCCAGACGTTTTGAGTGGGTGTTCATGTCATCACTTGGCAAATCTCACAGTAGAATCAAGACCCAGGGATTCTGAGGTTGCAGTCTGTCTCCACCAAATAGCAACTGTCTTGCATGATGAGCAGCCATGCTATCCATGTCCCTCATGCCCATTAAGTCAGCTAAAACAAAAGGACAAAAGCTCATACTCAGCCTGAGACACTGACATACACATAGGCAGCTGCTTTGCAGCCACAGAAAACTCCTACGCATCTGTGAGGTAAAAGCAAATTAGCATTTCTCCTTGATAAGAGCTAGAACTGAAGGAGTCTGGGAAAAGCAAGGTCTATTAGCCTGCGTTTCCAGCTTGATACTGGCAGAAGCAAGACTAGACTCTAGTATTCTTCTTTCTTCTGTTACAGATTTTTGTATTAAATGTGCTAGCTCTCTGTTCTCTCTAATGAGTGACCCCCCCATGCAACTTATTTGGTTATTTGACATATATTGTATTTTCAATTTGAATCAAAAGGTCCTAATCCATAGTTAAATCCTTGGGCAGTAAGTTTGTCATTTCTAAGCAAAGTGAGTAAAAACTCCTTACCTTCTTTGAATGCCCAGAGCTAACAATTAACTTTCCATCTTTATGTCTATATCAAATCTGCCAAAAAGAAAAAAAAAAAAAAATTCTCTCTGGAACTCAAAAACTGAAAAGCACCTTAAGAATTAATCTCTGAACACTATTCTTTGGCAGGCAGGTTAAAAACTGAATTTGCATAAATCCATAGCAGTCTGCACTCTTTTATTTGGGAAAATAAAATCAGTCTTTAAACTCTGAATGGGAGAAGGCTGGCCTTGTCCTTGCAAAGTGATGAAAAATCTAGGAGGATGAGTACTGTAACTAGCAGAGTAATGGAGTGCTATAAGTAGGAGTCTAGAGGTAAATTTGAGACAAGCTAAAGATTGATAAGGAAGTGGAAGAGATTTAAGCTACTGCCAGCTTGTAGACACAGAGTCTCAGGGAGAGTAGAAAGGGCATGGGAGGCTGCATTGCAGAGGAGTTTATTGGGAATATTTTAAACTTGGCTCAGGCCAAAGATGCCTCTCAACTCCTGCAATTTGTTCTACCAGCTCCCTTGATTCTATATGATAAAACTCAGGATGGCAGATGCCCCTGCAGCCTGCTACTGGGATCTGTTCATCGTTGATGGCATGTCATACTTCATTCAATATTTAATATCACTCCTCAGGTTATCCTAAACTTACTTATCTTTATCTTTTAATAGCTGAAGTTATTTTTTCTTTCGTAGAGATATTCCTTCCTGTGGGCTTTCTTTCCTCTCTGCTTTTTCATATTCTGAATTATACAGTTAGATTCACTTAGTTTTTGACTCCTTCACACACTTACCTGCCTTTTCTGCCAAATCCAGAAAGTTCTCAAATGCAGTTCAGTTTGTCTGGCTATATTGGAATTTGCAGGGAGCCACCAGCTGCATCCTATAGAGAAGGAAGAGCAGAGCTGGTATCACTCATATTCAGCAGTGGGTAAGTGAAGGTAGAGACAAGATTAAGGGGCAGTTTAGTTGTTGGTGGTAGAAGTTCAATCTGGTGAAAAAGTATGAGGTCAAGGAAGCAGAGTTCTCTGACTCTAAAGCAGGTGGGACGCGGGGATTGGGAGACAGTTAAGGGAGAAGAAGCTAGGAGTTGCACCATCCAGTTTCTGTTGAATTAAGCTTCTCTTCTCTTCCAAGGGTGAAATCTGCAAGCGGCCACATGGTTGGTCCTGTGGTCGTTGCTTGGTTTGTCAACAAATAACAGGGCTGGTCCTGACAGAGATCAGTCAGGATCCTGCCAATGGTGGAGGAAGAAGGCAATAAGACAACATGTCATGAGCACTTGCATACGACTCTGTTACAGAGTAATTATCATTAGAGAAACACAGAAAGAGGATAAAGTCAAACACTCAGTTGTAGTCTTATGTCATGAGGCACAAGGATAGGCCCAACACACTTGAAGTATCACAATTGAAACACTCAACAAATATTTACAAATTATCTGCTCTGGGTCATCACAGTGCAAATTAGGAAAGAGTTTCAGTAAGAGTTCAGGTCAGTGTGATGAGCGCCAAACCCAAACGCAGACACAATGTAGAAGAGGATGGTCATAAGGATGTGTTACGTTAGACTGCACACAGGAGATGCTGCTCAGATGGATTCCAGAAGGATGAGTCAGCCTGGACCGTGTGCAGAGAGAACTTCAGAGACACAGCCAAGGTGCTGAAGGTGGGATGCCTGCAGAACTTCAGTATTTCTGGCTGGAAGTGGCTCTAAATGTTCAAGCAGAGCTAGGCTCAAAGATCAAGTGTGAGTGAGATACAAAGGAACACAAGACATATGAAAAAAGATATCAAGGTTGGCATCTCTGCACCTGTCTCACCCCCTCATTCTCCTGGCCACAGCTCTAATTCACACTATCAAGACCTCTTATGGCTATCAAACCTGTCACAATGGTCCTTTCACCAGTTTCTCCAATCAAACTCCTCCACTTCTTCCTACTGACCCTATACAGATGATTATTTAATCCCTTCAAAACATAACTAAACCTCAGTTCTCCTGGGGGAGGGAAGTCTTTTTAATGAATTGAACAGATCCCTCTTGAAAGATTCAAGCTTTTTTTTTTTTTTTTTTGTAGTTGAAGGATTATGTTATGTAAACAAAAAAAATTTCACACAAAGGTGACATTGACGTCCAAGGAAGAGGTGAGAGGTAGAAAGAACTCAGCTGGGTGGGACTAAGACCTGGTCTTATTATGGCCTTCCAGTACTTAGAACCTTTACCCCTTGCATTTTTGAAAAAGCAGACACAAAACCAAGGAGTCAGAGCTGACAGCTGACATGGAAGGATCCCTTTGTAGCTTTTGTCACATATGGCCTCTGTGACAATGACATTGTAAGTGTATTTTGTTGGTTTCTTTGATGACTTAAATCTCCTATGATCTACATAAAATGGCACTAATCAGTGCAATTTTCCCATGCAGAAATATGCATATGCCTATGAAGTAAAATGTGTTTTACTTACAAAGTTCACAAGCATATAAAATATATTTTGGAAAATATGATGATGAAAATGAAGGAAACCATAGAGGGAAGCCATTATTTTTATTATCTCAACATTTCAAATCTTGAACCAGTGAGGTTTTAGGGGGTGAAAAGGAAGGAATCCCAGATTCTAATTTTTTGTTTTCAAATGTTGAATGTCATATACACAAACAGAACTACAGAAATACATAATTATGAAAAAAATCAAAGGGACTCAGTCTAAAGCAATTTGGATTTTGCAAAAAAAATCAAATGAAAGAGGATCGGTAAGTACAATATACTATGTGATTTTTTGTTTCAATTGACACTTGTAAGATGACAAAAACAAAATATTGTATCACTGCACAGTTCCTGTACATAGTAGCTCCGATCACAGAATCATCCTAGAGTCTAGGCTCAATTTCAGTTAATGTATATAAGAGTGAAGATAGTTTATCTTAAGGACAAAAAATCCCTTTTGTATAGTTTCATTGTCAAAAGACATAAATGAGTTCTATCTAGTATGTTTTTCAATCTTACTCCCTTCACTTGACTGAAGAGACTATAATCTCTAGGTATATTTAGGGAAATAAATGCCCCTAAGCATCTCTCTTATCAGTGAAACTAAAAGCTCTGAAAACCACCACTTTCCCAAACCTGGGCTTTTGTTGCACAGACCACCAGGAATTTGGCACGGGAGAGCAGGGTCCGGCTGCCTGGTCAGGGCTGGCAGAGCAAACCCCTACAGTTTCCATAAGCTGCAGGCTGAGTACAACTGCACCTGCCTGCTCACTCTTCCTTAGCTCCCTTAGATGAGTGCAAAAGGTACAGCGACCCTGGCACCGAGGTGTCCCATCTGAGTCTCAGGGTCCCCCTTCTCAAGGCTGGATCATCAGCTGCAGGGTTTTGGCCTGCAAAGGGCAAAGTGGCACGAAAAGTGATGGGAAAAGCAAGGAGATACACCACTCTGCAGAGCAAACTACCAGGAGTCGGGGCACTTTCACAGGATGCAAGAGCTCCAAGGGGCTTCTGACCACTCCACTCCTCACTGTTTACCTTTGTTTTCTTGATTCAGTTCGGATTTTCGCTTTCTTTTGCTCTAGGAATTAAAAAATGGCTGCTTCTAGCCTAGTCTATCACATATTCACAGTCACTTGAATGTCCAAAAGAAACATATTCTCCATTCATCCGTTTCTATTTTACCAGGCCCCAGTCAACTGCTCTTCAGGGCCCTTTTAGCCTGGATTAGGGAAGATGATCAGTCTGTACTCCTGGTTTCCTTATCTTTCATTCTTGCTTGTAAAAGTGTTCCAGCAAGGCAGAGGCGGTGGTTGGGCTCAAACAGGAGCAGCTGAAGGATGTAATTCAGGAGGAATTAATGGTGTCACTGACAGAAAGCAAACTGCTTTTAATGACAGCTCTTTTTAAGCCTAAACACTTAAAATGTGCTCCTTTGTGCTCACTATAGTACTCCTTCCCAGCATGCATTGCTGTGTTTGCACATTTAGATAATAAATGAAAGAAGCAGATCTGCCTTCCAGGGGATGATGGTGGTGCTGATGGTTGGTTGGTACACAAAATTTCTGCAATGGTGAAGTGTTTTTCTGTGTGACACTCAGTATAACTGAGAATGTGAGACTGACTGATATTTCTCCTTACGTGCCAATTCCTCAGGAGATTGCCCAGATACTTAAACTCTTAAGACTCTATATCTTTATATGAAAATAACATGAATAATGTTGCAGAAATGAATATTTTTCTGAGAATACTTTTCTAAATTCAGATAAATGAGAATTGGTTACATTGATTACTGGATCTTTCCCCAAGGACAGAGTTTGCCTGAGGTTTGCCAGAAGAGGGTCCCAGTTGGTCTGTAGGAGAATAGATATGAAAATCATAAGGCTGTTTCACAGGGCTCTGTCAATATTTGATTTCCCAAAGCTACAGTACTGCTTATTAACAGCTCAATTGCACAAAAAAGTTAATCAACACTTTCTACAAGAGTACTGTGCTGGCATTCATAGCCTACTTTAAAGATGAAAGATAGGCTCTTAAAAGAAAAAAAAAATCGTTAGCTTGCTTTAGGAATTTTGAGGTAATGATAAATTATTTTTTACTTGAAAAATATATCCATACCATAACTGGCCATTTAGTACTGAGACTTGTCTGTACCAAAGAGCTTTTGCTCCAGCCTCACTCACTATCCCTCCATCCTCTCAAGCATCCCCTCTTCACAACTGTCTAAAAGTCCTTACTTGTATGGAGGAGCAGAGAGCTGAGCTGGGTGCTGCTAGCAAACATGGCTAAAAAGCAAATTTGTTACCCAGAAAATCCAGCAAATCCTTCCTCTGGACTGTGTTCTGTTATCACCACAACAGAAAGCAAGAATTTGAGTGAATGAGAACAGACCGATGAAGAGGAAAAGGCAGGAAAAAAGGAGGGAGAGAAAGGTGAAGCGTGCTGGAAAGCCCAACAGCCATTCTGCCTAGGGCTTTCTAGAAGGTGGAATGCTGAGCCGCACCCTAGACCTGCTGTGTCAAAAAAAAAAAAAAAAGAATCTGCTTTCAATACCATCTTCAGTGCACCCTGAACTAGGCAGAACCTGAGAAGCACAGCTCCAGGGCAGGAGCTAGTAGCTCCAAGGGATAAGTCTTGGTAAAAGTGCACCTGGGATCCTGACAGCTGGGAGCTGTCTGAGCTGAGGTGAGTGGGAGAGCCGAACTCAGCTATCACATGGCAACCAAGGCTATCATGTGGATGGCCAGCTTGTGTGTTCTGTACACTGCAATGTGTCAGGTGCTATCATAGTGTTTTTTCACTTTTTACACTGTCTGATTTTTTTTCTAATAGCCCGCAAACAGAAGCTCAGGAAGGGTAGATAATTTGCCTGGGCTTATACAGACAGGTAATGAAATCTGAATTAACTCCTGGGCTTTGGAATCAAAGAAATCAGACTTCTATATGTTTCATATTAGAGGTGTAACTCTGTTAAATAAGTTCCCTTTCTGGGCTTCAATTTCTGCCTTTGGAACTCTGGAAATTGAAATTTAGGTCTCTCTCTCTCTTTCTCTGTCTTTCTCTCTGTCTCTGTCTGTGTCTCTCTCTGTCTGTCTCTGTCTCTGTCTCTCCCTTCCTTTGTTCCTCCCTCCTCCTTCTTCTTTCTCTTTGAGATAGGGTCTTGCTGTATATTTCAGCCTGGTTGCCTTTGAACTCTCTGTGTAGCCCAAGCTTGGAGCTCTTCAAACTTGGAGTAATTCTTGTACCTCAGCCTCTCAAGTACTAGGTGAGCAACACCATGCCTAGCCAAAAGACTCAGTGATGCATTAATTAGTTCATCAATAGCTATATTCTCAAATAATGCAGTTACCAAACAGAAAAGCAAGACAATAGCCATCTTGCCTAAAATCATGCCTAAAATAAGCTTGTGAATAGAGGTACCATTATATTTTATTTCTAAGCTAGATGAAGAGATAGGTAGATGATGGACTGATTAGATGGATAGATAGATAGATAGATAGATAGATAGATAGATAGATAGATAGATAGATAGATAGATAGAGTCTTAGTTACTCTTCTCTCCTTTCTGGGACAAATACCCAACACTCAAATTGAAGGAAGGAAAGGATTATTTAGGCTACAGTTACTGGAGGGTTCAGTTAATATTCGGCTGGCTCCAAGGTGGAGAGGCACATGGCAGAGAGCAGCAGTTCATGGCAGCAGAACAGCAATAGTGGCAACAGAGGCAGCCAACCAAGCAGGGCATCAGAGCAACAGCTTCAGTCTGTCTCTCTGTATATTACATTCAGGCTCTCCACCTCAGCCTATCCATTTTAGGCTACACTCATAATCCCAGAAGTACTTAAAACACATAATCCCAGGAATCATGGATCAAGTCTCAAACTCTAGATCAGTACTAAATCACATAATCTCAGTGAATCATGAGTCAAGTCTCAATCCATAGAGGTCCCTGCCCCGTGACTGCATGAAGCTTTGGGGGGACAACTAGACATAAACCATAACATTCCACCCCTGGACCCCCAAAGTCTCATACATATCCCTTTGTACAAAAGGCATTTTAGTCCGTCTGGAAGAGTTGCCAAAGTCCCAACAGTTTCTGCATTGCTGAAAAGCCCAAACCCCAAGTTTCCTCCAAGATCCAAGGCAAACTCTCAACTGTGAGCCCTTGTACAATAGAAAAGTTAAACATATCCAACATTCAAAGGCATAAGATGAACATTATGATTCCAAAAGTTGCAAACAGGGTAATACAAAACACTGGGACCAACAAATGTCCAACATCCAGCAGGGTAAGCATTAAATACCATAGTTCCAACTGGAGCATCCAAAACAGTCTGCACTGAGTTGTGAACTTTAACTTCAACTGAGCCTTACACGGCTCAGCTCCTACAACACTCTTGGTGGTAGTTTCTATGGCTTCTCTTTTAGGCTGGACTTGCTCCCTCTTTGCAATTTCCCTTAAACAACCCACGTTTCTGGCTTTTCCAAACTTCTGAGGGTTCCACTGAATAGGCTTCTCACTCTCTGCTTCACACACTGCCCTCTCAGGGGCACACTGCCTGGGCTCCCAGGCCTTCTTCTGCAATCGAGGTGGAACCCTTCTCAACCTCAGAACTCCTGCATTCTGCATATGCCTATGTGGATGATGCCAAGTGTTCCTACCAGCTGGATCAGTAGCTGGGCTGCCTTTTCTCTTGCCTGAAGGGGTCAAGGGCCTAGATTGCTAAACCTGATTCCAAAAAACATACTCTCCATGCTGGTGCTATTTTGGAACCTGGTTTGGCCACTGCTGCCATTCTGGTACTTGGGCCTCTGAGGCTTTTTTCTCAAGGCAAAGTCTCTCTCCCTTGCAATTCTGAGACTGCAAAGGGCAGAGAGCGGCTGTCTCTTGTGATGCCCTCAGGCCATCCTTTTGATTGTTTGGTTCCTTCCCAGCAGTGGAGATCCTTCTAGCTCCATCTTTGCAGTCCAAAGATTTCCTGGTGTTTCTTTTCTGGCCAACGTCACATTTTAAATCATCCTGCTTGGCTCTTTGCTCTTGATTTTCAACATAAATCTGGCTAAAAGCCATCAATAACAACCATGCCACTGCCCCAATAGTTCACTGCTTTAAAATGTTTCTTGTAAGATTAATCAGTCCACCATGCTTAATCTCAGCCTTAGGCAAAGTCTCTGGGCACAAGCAAAATTCTAAAAGACTTTCAGCCAATCCATAGCACAAATCATCTGGAGTCCAATGCTGTGCTTCTTTCCAGCAGAAACCTCTTCAACCTGGTCTTTACGGGCAGGCCTTCTGTCAGTCTTCTGGTCTGAGTTCTGACCAGAATCTCCCAAACAGAACAGCCAAAGCTGTTCTAGTGCTTTGGTTGTAGCCGACATCTCTGAACCTTTCCTATCTCTTCCCGTAAGCCATTCCAAAAAGCTTGTAATCCACATGGTCAGGTTAGCCACAGCAACAAACCCACTTCTCTGGTACCAAATTCTGTCTTAGTTACTTTTCTCTTGTTGCTGGGACAAATACCCAGCACTCAAACTGAAGGAAGGAAAGATTTATTTAGCTCACAGTTACTGAAGGTTTCAGTCCGTATTTGGCTGGCTCCAAGGCAGAGAGGCATGTGGCAGAGAGCAGCAGTTCATGGCAGCAGAACAGCAACAATGGTGACAGAGCAGCAGAGCAACAGCTTCAGTCTGTCTCTCTGTCCCTCTTTATATTACATCAGGCTTTCTACCTCAGCCTATTCATCTTAGGCTACACTCATAATCCCAGAAGTACTTAAAACACATAATCCCAGGGATCATGGATCAAGTCTCAAACTCTAGATCAGTACTAAATCATATAATCTCAGTGACTCATGAGTCAAGTTTCAATCCGTAGAAGTCCCTGCCCCATGACTGCATGAGGCTTTGAGGGGACAATTAGACATAAACCATAAGAGATAAATAGATAGATAGATAGATAGATAGATAGATAGATAGATAGATAGAAGATAGACAAACAAATAGATCTGGTATAATTTTTCATTTTATTTAATATATGTATTAAATTGTACAAGCTTATACTGTTATAACTTTCAACAAAGATGATCTCTGGAAACGACTTCACTTTTTTGTCCATGCCCACCTGTTTTCACCAAATTTCTTTGCTGTAGACAGTGAGAGGTACAAAACTGCGTATAATAGGATTCCATCCACCATCCACCACTATCGTGGATCTTCCTCTCACTATGACAGCCTCATCAATTGAAACTTCCTTGAGATAGTGAGAATCAACTGAAGAAAGTTGAAAAGGTCAACCACTGTATTTATTATCTCAACATTTAAACTCTTGATCCAATGAGGCTTTAGATGAAAAAAGGCCCACCATGTGCAAATACAAAAAAAGTGAAATTCAGGGGCTGGGGAGATAGCTCAGGAGAATAAGCTCTTGCCTGGCAAGCACAGGGTCCTGAGTTGAATCCCTGGTAACACACACACACACACACACACACACACACACACACACACACAAACACACACAAAGTGAAATTCAGAAATAGAAGCTGTATGGCTTTTAATGAGCTGTGTCCTGGTTAGGTTAAGCACATGATACTCATCAACGGAGTAACCACTGATGAGTCTGTAGTTAAATGTGATGGTGAGGGGCGAAGTTTAGTTGAAGTGGGTCACTGGGGTTAGCACCTCCAAGGGCGTATGTCCCTTCCTGCTCTCTTGATCTTGTTCTGATCCTTGCCACATGCCATGAAGGTACTTTTTCCCCTGCTGTGCTCCTTTGTCATGCTTCCTTACCATGGAATGACCCAATAATGATCTGAAACCTTTATAAACTGTTAGCCCAAATAAACCTTTCCTCCTTTATTTGTAGGTGCTGGGCATTGTGTCTCACCTGTGAGAAAGTAACTGACAGAAGATTACAGTAAGATGCCTCAGTTGTATACAAATTGGTTACTGTGGTATGGTTTAGTAAATTATTAAATAGTTTGATAAAAGGTGATAAAAGGAGAATTTCCTTACTAGTTGCTAAAGAGTTGGAAGGAAAGAACTAGCTTTGAATCTTCTATTGCTTTGGTCTCTCTATTAGTGGTATTTTGAAAGTCAAATAAGATGAGAATATAGAGGAATTCTCAATTATCTGCAGTCCTATTCCTCAGTGTATGGCATATGTTCTTAGAAGTTTCTATTTTTGTGGAGAGCCGTGTACCGCCGTACCCTAAAGATGGCGCCGGCTTCCGCCTTCCACCCCTGAGGGGTGAGTGCTCTCTGCCCGTTGTTTATTATCATATACGGTCAAGGCTGAAACCCCTGGCTTGCTTCCGCGTATATGGACCTACCGGTGAGTGCCACGTAGCTAACCGGGATTGGATGCTCGGGAGTATTTAGTTAGAAGCCCGCGGGTGCTAGAGAGAGAGAGGAGAGAAGTAAGAAAGGGAGAGAAGTAAGAAAGGGAGAGAAGGAAGAAAGACTGCGGGTGCTCGGGGGAGAAGTAAGAAAGACAACCGAGATTGTACAAAGGTCCTGAATAAACCGCTGAAGGAAGAACTGTGTGTTGCGTCCTCCTTGCTGGCGAGGCGGCGCGCGACATATTATTCATTAAACAAGGGAACAAATGATTTTAGAAGCAATGAAATGCAGTAGAAAGGACCTTGGCCTGGGGATAGCATTAAGAAGATTTGGATCTGCTTTAGTTTTGCCTTATAATGTCTGGGCAACCTTGAATATCATTTCCCTTCTCTGAGTCTCAACTCCACCACACGAAAACAAGGGAATTGACTGAATGGACTACATGGGAGCAGATCTCAGATGTAAGGAAGCATCAGTGTTTCTTGTGGGTACTTAGAAGGTACACACAGTACAGTTTTTCAGACCTCATACTCAAGAGATTCTCAATCAAATCCTCAAGCCCCTCAGAGAAGTCTCAGTCTTCTGTCCATGTTAGCATGTCTTTACTACCAGTGCAAGGGCAGATGATACTGAAAATCCTTGCCTGGAAGTTTTATTCACCTTTAACCATCCACCACTCAGTATGCCACACAGGTGGTCCAGAAGCCAAGGTGTGGCCATGTGCTAACTTTTTGTGATGGAGTGTCCATTTCATTTGTCACATATGCCCTGTCAGGAGACTATGAGAGTTAATAAGCTGGTGTTAGTACAAGACTTAATACTCCTGGAAACAGTGTTCCTTTATCACAGAAGACTTTTCTGGAAAGTGTTTATTGTATATTATTAAGCTTCAATTTATTGTTTTACTTAACAAGACCTCTGAGTGGGAAATTGGTGTGTGTATTGCTATAATGTACTATATCACTGCTAGTATTGTGGAAATGATTTTATTTTAAATGTAATGTAGCTGGTCATTTATGATTTTCTCACAGAAAAAAAATACTTTCTTGAGTGGGTTTGCCTCTGACTTTTGGTTACATTTTAAATTGGTTTTTCTAATGCAGTGATTCAGGTCACTTAAATGTATGTTAACAACACATAAACATGAGTATTACATTCACTTAAGTTATATTTGTGTGCTACAGGAAAACAAGTTTATTCATGTCATTCTTCATTCCCATAAAAATCTAATAATAATTTTCAGGAGACATAAATAAGCAGTAGAAATACTTAAATTGGCCAGAAAATCAAAAAAACTAGCCTATGTAAATTAAATACACTAAGAATGTTTTATGATCAAAGAAAAGGAGTAGATTATTAATATTCTGTTATATTAACATGTACATATTCAAATGCCAAGAATCATATGTACTCAAAAAATCAGAATTTCAGTTCAGGAAAAAAATAAGTCAATGGTGAAATTTAACTGGCACTTAAATGATATGAAAGAGTGTTCTTTTTCAAAGAGTCACTTTGACTTCTATTAGGGTCTTCTTGCCATGACTGTAAAACAAGGGTACTTGAAAAGCCAAAATAACAGAACAAGGAAAATTAGCTCTCCATGCCTGAGGGATGACACAGTCTCTCTAGTTTGTGGTGGACCTTCTAGTATATGTAGGAGCTGAATAGATACCACCATATGGTAGACAGCTTAACCAACTTAGGATGGCTTGAAGGAATGCACCATCCCCCACACTCCGGGGTGATTTTCATCTGACTATCACCCAGTCCAACAAGTAACAGTAAACAGGACATGTTGTTCATTACCCCTTCCCACAGAGCCCTAACTTCGGCACCAAAAACCTTGGTCTAAAACTTTTCTTCTTAATAACAACAATATTCTCCATATGTGTAATTTTTTTCTCATGTGCTTCCTATTCTCCTGCATCTTCTTACATCTATGCATTCACAGGATGTCTAGGTAGAGGAAGAAAAGATTCTACTACCCATTTTCTCTTGTTTTTCATACTGGCAAATCTTCCTAAATCAGCTAAAGAAAGTGGTCCTTTGGTTGAAGCACTTTCAACAATTTATCAAATTATAGTTCATATCTGTTCTATCTATCTATCTATCTATCTATCTATCTATCTATCTTCTCTGAAATTTTGTGTCAAAGTAGTATAACAACTACCAAAATAATTCGCAATTATCAAGTGTACAGAGTGAAAAATACCCATAGGTTTAGGAACGTATCAAGATGTGGAAAATTGGGGCCCAGCGGGATGGCTCAGTGGTCTAAAGCACCTGCTTGGGGAAGCTTGGGCGGCTTCAGGGACTGCGGTTCGATCCTCGGCACCACATGCTGCGCCAGCCCTGCCCTCAGGACGGGCTGAGCCGGCCATAAAAATGAGTGAATAAACAAACAAAGGTTCTGAAACAAGAATAAAAAAAAAAAAAAAAAAAAAAAAAAAAAAAAAAAAAAAAAAAAAAAAAAAAAAAAAAAAAAAAAAAAAAAAAGATGTGGAAAATTGCCACCACTTCAGAATTACATCCAAGCATTCATCATGAAGGAAAATCATTGTCATGAGTTCTTACACAGTGTACTGTTTTGCTTTTTTGAGATTTACATGAATGAATTTATATGCTAGGCACTCTTCTTTCCAACTGATGTTGTAGTTGAACATTATGTTTGTGATAGTTATTCTTGTCATAAATGACAGCAACTTATTTTTGTTGCTGTGTGTCATGTCATTTTACAAATATGCCACTAGTTATTTACTAGGCTTACTTTTTATAGACATTTGGTTATGCCTTATTTGGTGTGATTATGAATGTGTGTTATAAAGAATAATGTACAAGTTTTCTTGAATATATATATATATATATATATATATATATATATATATATTCTATTATACTTAAAACCAATAATAGAATAGTTTGGTCTGATTATTGTCTTAGTTATTTTTTTTCTTGCTGCTGGGACAAAATACCCAACACCCAAAATTAAGGAAGGAAAGGTTTATTTAGTTCACAGTTAGTGCAGCTTTTAGTCCATATTTGCCTGATTCTAAGGCGGAGTGGCACATGGAAGGGGACAGCTATTCATGGCAGCAGAAAACAGCAAAGAGCAAAGGGAGAAGCAGCAGCTGTGCAGCTAGTAAGCTTCTCTCCTGTCCTTATATTGTATTTATTGAGGCTATCCACCCTAGGGCAGGTGTAACACTCATATCCATCATCCCAGCATTGAATCATGAATTAACCACAAACTCTAGAAGCCACCCTAGTAACTGCATGAGGTTTTGTGGGGACAGCTATATATAAACTAAAACCTTTTGCCCTTTCCCCCAAAGACTCCTGTACATCTCTATATAAAAGACATTTTAGCCTACCCTAAATGTCTTAACAGTTTTAGAATTGTTGAAAAGTCTAATTTTTATGTCTCCTCTAAGAACTAAAGCAAACTCTTAGCTGTGAGCCTCTGCATAAATGAAAAGTTAAACACTTTGAATGTTTAATGGGACAAGAAAAAAATTACCATTTTAAAAGGTACAAACAAGGGGAAACTAGCATTGGGATAGAAGCAAGTCTAAAATCTAGAAGGGTAAACATTAAGTTCTGTAGTTATCTGAAGGGATCTGTGATGAGTTGTGAGTGATATGTGACTATCTCTATGGCATTTTGGTGGCAGCACTTATCACTTCTCATTGCCTGTCCTCCAAGAACTTTTTTGAAATTTGTCGGAAGCCTTTTTAACCTCAGAACACTTGTGTCTTGCATGCACCTAAAATGAATACCGCATGGATGATGTCAAGGTCTGCTGTCAGCTGGAGTAGTAGCCAAGTGTTTTTCTCTTGAGTGTAAGGGTCAAGTGTCAGGATTGCTGAGCACTTTGAACTTGATTTTGAGGAACAAATTTTTTATACCATCACCATTTTGGAACCTGTTGTGGCCACTGTCTCTATTTTGGAACATGGCACTCTGCAAAGTCTTTTACTTTTGTAGTTTTGAGGCTGCAAATGGTGGAGACCTGCCTCCCTCGTTATGATGTTTTCAGGCTTTCTTTTTTTTTTTTCAGTGTACCTCTTCTCAACACTATCTTTGCAGTCTACAGCTTTTCTGGGGAGCAAACTTACTGCATTTTAAATTATTCTACTGTTTTCTGCTCCTAATTTTTAACATAAATCTGAATATGAGGTCCCGGCAATAGCCACGCCACTGCCTCAACATTTGATTGGCTTGAAATATTTTTGCCAGATTAACCAGTCTTCCACACTTAATCTCAGTCTCAGGCAAAATCTCTGGACATAAGCAAAATTTAAACAACATTTCTGCTAAGTCATAACACATATCATCTGGAATCTAACAACCAATGTAGCTTTTTTTTTTTTTCCTAGCAGAAACCTCCCCAGCCTGATTTTTACAGGCAGGATTATTTTTTAGCATTTTGGTCCTTTGAGTTCTGACTAGAATCTCTCATATAGAACAGCCAAAGGTATTTTAGCAGTTTTTTTTTTAAATGATATTTTTGACACTTTTTAAAATCTCTTTTCATAATCCAGTTTTAAAGGCTCATAATCCTTCTGGTCTATGATTTCCCACTCCCAGTACCAAATTCTGACTCAGTTATTTTTTTCTTGTTGCTGAGACAAAATACCCAACATCCAAAATTAAGGAAGGAAAGGTTTATTTAGTTCACAGTTAGTGCAGCTTTTACTCCATATTTGACTGATTTTCAGGCAGAGTGGCACATGGAAGAGGGCAGCCATTTTGGGTGGCAAAAACAAAGAGAAGAACAGTAGCTGTAGCAGCTAACAAGCCTCTTCCCCTCCTTATATTATATTTAGGCTATCTTCCGCGGGGCAGGTAAAGCACTTACACCCATCATCTAAACATAAGCCCATAAATTAATCACAAACTCTAAAAGCAGCCCCAATGAATGCACGAGACTTTGTGGGGGACAACTAGACACAAACCATAGCAATTATGAATTGCTATAAAGAATGATCTTATACACATTTTCTTGATGAGCATTTATAAATGCATTCTGTGGGCCAACAAGATAGCTCAGCAGACCAAAGTGCCAGTTTAGCCAACCTTAGGCAAGCACAGAGACCATGGTTTGATCCCCTGAACCACATGCCATGTCAGCCTTGCCTCCAGGTTGGGCTGAGCCAGCCAGAGTCTGGGAAGTGGCACACACCTGCAATCCCAGTGTTAGGGAGGCTGAAAAGCAGAAGCATCACCATAAATCTTAGCTGTGTAGTGAGACCCTACAACAACAACAACAACAAAATGGATCGGGCTAGGGAGGCAGCTCAGTGGAATAAGTGGTTGCCTGGCAAGCACAAGGTCCTGATTTCAATCCCTGGTACCACCAATAAATAATAATAATAATAATAATAATAATAATAATAATAATAATAATAATAATTGCTCAATCTCCTTAATAGATACTGCCAAACAGTTTTTGGAGACAGTGAAAATATCTTATACTTCTCAGCACTAAATTACTCCTAAAATATGTCTGGTAATATCATACTATTACTATGGTTTTAATTTCCATATCAGTTTGAATAGCTTCTTTCATGAAGTGCCTATCTGCTTTTAGTCATTTTTCTATTGGAAAGTCTGTATTTTTTGTTTAAAAAAAATCTATATGCTTGAAATAAACTGTACTTGGTTGTACTGAGCTATCCATTTTATATATTATTGGGCTTAATTTGGGTTTAGAAGTCTTCTAAATTCATGAAAGTAATTGACTTATACTTTTCTGCTCTTTTGAACTCTTTTTTTAGGTTTTAGTAGGTTAGGTTTTTAAAAATTTATTTATTTATTTATTTTTATTCTGTGCATTGGATGAGCTTTTGTAGCAAAAGATGAATGCTACATCTACCTTCAGTGTTCAGAGTGACGTATTAGTGAAGTGACATAGGCCTAGACTTTATACAAAAGTTTATAATAATGGATTCTATCTCTTGCATAGTAAAAGGTTCTTAATGATGGAGTTACTAAATATTTTTTTCTTTCTAAGGAATCTATTGATTTCTTATGAATTGTCAAACATCATGCATTTATTTTTAAATATATTCATAAACTATAGTGATATCTGATTTTCATGTTTATATCTTCTATTTTTATATGAATAATCTCATTGGGGCTTATTATCCATTTTAGCAATCTTTTCACAGGACCAACATGTAGAATTTTTTTGTAAGTTTCTTTGCTATTTCTTTAGTCATGTATCATTGTTATTTCTTTATTTTATCCTGTGATTCCCTGTTCTTTTCTTAGTTTCTTGAAATGAAAACCTAGATTCTACCTTTTCTATATTTTTACCTTCTGGATGGTTTTAAGTATTTTAGGTGCATAAATTATATCATCTTCATCATTGTATACAGTTATTTGTGTAACTCAGTGTCTACCCACATTGTTTAATATAAAAATTGTATGAAATTTCCAGTTAAATAGTTTGTAACTTGTTTCCACTATGGTGAAGATATTTTGAATAGCTAAATCTTTAAAATGTACTGAAGCTTGCTCTATAACACAGGACACACAGTTTTGGCAATGTTCTGCTTGCACTTGAAAAAAATGGTATTTTGGCATTTCTGGGCACATGTATTATAAATATAAGTTGGTAGTAGTTGGTCAATTTTATTGTTCAACTCATGTAACATTAGTGATTATTGAATTCTCTATATTGCTAGTAAGATTGGTGAGTTAGAATAGTCTCCTACTTCACTTGTGCATCTGTCTGGGATATCCTCATGAAATCAGGGCCCTCCTAGTTAACATCAGGGCCCTTATGCAAGAGACTTCAAAAAGCTTATACCATTTAAGAGCACAGAGAAAAGGTCTCTCTATGAACTAGAAAGTAGGTCCTCTCAGATTTTTCAGCCTTCTGAAATGAGAAAATTCTATTTCTGCTAGTATTTATAAATCATTTTGCTTATGGTATTTTGTTATAGCAGCTTGAATATACTGAGACAAGCTTTGTTTTAATTTTTTTTTCCATTTATGTTGGTAAATGTCAGCTTCAGAGGGACCTATAATGTGTCATTTCAGGGAACAGTTTTTGGTAGATTTTTCTCTTTCATCTTTCAAATAATAAAGTCTTAGGATAAGAAATTTCTTTGTATGGAAAAACAGATGCTATTCCTTGCTGCTAACTGTTAGACAATTTCTTTCTATAATAATTACTAGCATGTGGTAGAAATAAATTAGCTCCCACAAAGGTGGGGTGTTTACCCAGAAATATTTGTCTGTATGCATCCATTTTCCATCTCCTGATCCCTCCTTTCATCTAAAAGATAAAGAGAATTAATCGCTTATTCCAAGGTAGTCTTAAAAATCAGTTAGGCATAATTGAAGTTTGCAATCTCCTGTAAAGGAAGCATTATATTCTAATATTTTCTGCCAAGAACTGAATTTGCTAGACATGATACATTTATTGCTGGCAGTAGATGTACCAAAATCTACCAACACCAGGGAATTAATAAATACCACAACCCTCCTATGGAGCAAGTTGCATGAATATTTAATAGAAAATGCATGATGAATTTCTTGCATGATTATGCAGAAAAACATTTGGGAATGGTTGCAGCTGTTACATGAATGAGCTCCGTCTCTTTCCTCCATCTCTTTCAATCTTTATCAATCTCAATATCACATTTTAACTCCAGCAGCAAACCATATTCAACTATGAGGATTGAGGACACCTGTCAACATTTTAGGAAATGTGTGATTCTTCACATATGCTGCATGTGTGCACCTTACAACTTTCAGGATCCTTTTTGAAGGGACAGCTGAGAGGTTCTTAGACAATTAAAGAGTCATGAGGGAAATCTCACTCCAAAGAGAGAATGAAAGAAGCTAAAGGTAACAGCTGCCAGTCTTATGCGTGTGTCAAATTTTCTCTGACAACAAATTTTATATCTCAAGTTAAGCACATGAAAATGTACTCCAGTCTAAATTTAGTGGGCTTTTTTTAAAAGATTCTTATTTTTTTAGAATTACAAAGATACTTTCTTCTTTCATGTGTATTAGATATTCTTTAACACCTCTCCATATGTACCTTTCTGAGCAAGGGAAATATTCTTTTAACATTTTTGAAGTTTCATAGCATATTCATAAGCTAGAAAGAGCATGGCACAAAAGGAATTTTTTTAAACCAAGAGATGGGAGCTTGTTCCTCACAACTGTTTGAGCAGTGAGGTCAGATCAACATGTATTGAAATCCAATTGGGTTTGGCTCTCCAGAGCTTTAAAGGACATCTCTAAAACAAAGCTACTCTCTCATTCTGTTCACTCCAATCTCCAATTCATAGCATCATGTTCTCAGGAAGGGATCCTAGAAAAATCTTAGATTCTGGAACCTCCGTGAACAGAATACAGTGTCATCAAATCATCACAGAGGGCCTCAATATGTTCAGTGTGACCTTCTAATGAATTGCAAGTGACACATTGTCTTTGCCCTCTGAATCAGTGCAGTGTTTAGTAGATGCTATTGAAGAGCAGGTACCCCTTGAATTATCAAATAGTAATTATTTTCTTTTGTAGAAGAAAAAAAGTCCTCTATAATCACCTATTTATTCTCCAAATATGGCAAGAAAATGAGCTGCAATTCCTAAAGAGGCAAGTTTACTTATAGCCCTCATATTTTGGAATCTATTCTTGGCCAATCCGGATTAAGCCTCATCAATCACAGGAATAAATGCATATTCACTGAATCAACTTTTTCTGCCCGGAAAATGTTGACAAAAAAAAAATAGTGATAAGTTCTCAGTGTTCCAGGAAATGTATCCAGGCACATTATGAACAATACTAGAAAGTGGCTTTCTTTTTCAACAGCAAGACAGCTTGTATGATGGCTTCCCTGACAGTTTCCCACTAGAATTCAAATGTCTGATATGTAGGCAATTTTAACAAACTCGTAGAAAAGGTCATGAGAGAGTATCCTTAAACTGAATTCTGAACTTGCCCAATGGAGTACTAAAAACCTCACAACATGCACTACCCAGGATACTCTGAGTTTCACAGAGGGCAGCCCCATCAGTGAATTCTTTCTGTCCTTATCCATCATGCAAACTTTATCTGAAACATAGTATTTTGAGGATATAATTTAAGGTGAAATAGAATTACATCACCTTCTTTCATTTTTCCAGTCTAAGACTATGAAGAATTCCTGTGGAAAACAATCAAAATGGAAAACTCATCACTAGCTTTTATTAACCTATATCCTTCTGTATGGGGATTAAACTTTGGTGCCATTAGAGTATTTCCATGAAGGTAGAAATGTTCAAGAAGAAGAAAACTAAAAAGTGTTTTTGCTATGGTACAGGGAGATGAATGAAATGCATTTCAATTTGCCCATTAGAATATTATTTATACTGTTAAAATGAAATCTTTAGTTTGTAATGATGGCTGTCATGGAAGTATAAACCTCAGTCAAAGCATGAGTTTTAGGGCTGGGGAGAGATAGCTGAGTGGTCCAGGAACCTGCCTGACAAGTGCAAGAACCCAGGCTTGACCCCCTTTAGCATGTGTCATACCAGCCCCACATGTGGTGGCACACAACTCTAATCCCCATGCTGGGGCGGTTAAAACAGGAGGATCACTGTGAGTTCAAGCTATTTAGCAAGATCCTGTACCAAATAAATAAATACATACATACATACATACATACATAAATAAATAAATTTTTTAAAAACATGATTTTTAGGTTCATAGAGAGAATTCTAATACTTTTTTTTTTTTTTTTTTTTTTTTGCAAGACTGGGATTCAAACTCACTACCTTGTACTTGCCAGGCAGGTACTTGTGCCATGCAGCTATCTCCCCAGCCCCTGAGAATTCTAATTCCAATGGCCTCCAAAGATCCATTAGTCCTGAATTCTTAGTTATAGTTAAAATATTTATACCAATTTACAAAGAAAAATGTATTTTAAGGAGATTACTTTTGCTTCCGTTTATATTCTGCAAGTTAGTTCAATGTTATCTTTCACATAAATGAAAAATAGAAAAACTTGTTTCTAAACAAATAATATTTACTGATAATCTGAAATATTTTAATTATATATTTGAAAATCCAGAATTATTCTAAAGAAGTCTAATTCTAGTCACCCATTGGGAAGGAGCCAAGAATAGCCACCAGTTTCCTGTTGTCTGGATGTTTTATTACGAGTCATTAAAACTCCTTGTTTGTATTTACATTTTACTCTTGAGCAATTTTGCAACATAGCACAGTGATAAGCTTGTAGATTGATTCTACTTACTACATTTAATCCCGAGTGCAATGAGACAGATCATCGTGTCATACTTCTACCTTAAACATTCCACAGAAACTTTAAAATAAAATCAGTACCTTATAATATCCTTGATGTTTGCTTTCTGTCTCCTTTTTTCTAGATAGAATCTTGAGACATAAAACAAAAGGCACACAATAAAGTTGGAGAGGTCTCCATTTTTAATTAGAATGCATGATTAAAACTGTGGCCAAGCTGTGCCTGAAAACAAATGTATACAGAAAGAAGAGCATCATTAAGGGGCTCATCTAGTTGTGGCTGGCCATACATCCCTGCTTTGAGATATTCATCGTAGTGTGGTCCTAAAAGACCTCTTGTCTCAAATTGGTCTCCTACACATTAAAGTTTATATTATAGTTAGAGCTAATGCTTCAGTTGCTAACATAAGTTATTAATTTTCTTATGTTAATGAAAAACATACATCAGCTTCTTGAAATTCCCCAGAGCAGCATCAGTTTTGCTGCTAATTGCAGTAATTTTAGGGTGGTGAAGGCAGAGGAGCAATTGTAGTAGAAATAGCTCTTTGCCTTGCTGAGTGGTCGTCTAACTGAAAACTTTAGAGATTTGCCCCTTCTGGCCTTGAGTTTTCATGAATTTTAAAACATCAGAAGCTCCCAGGAGCACCAAGATATTATGAAAGAGAAGAACTCTAGCCTAGGAGATGTAAAGAAGAAAGTCAGGTTCAAACTTTAAACCCCAGCAGAAGGGAATTTGAGACATATCTATTTGATCTTCTATCTCAACCTGACAAGATATTCCTCTTCAGGGCCAAATGCACTCAGACTGACTTCTTCAACAACTGATACCTTATGCATGAGAATATTCTAATGAATATGTGAAGCACAAATATAGTGTTGGCTTTTCATGAGCTAAACTGATAAGCAGCAAGAGGACTCTGCGGAGCTCAAAAATTTTCCCCATTTTAGGGAAAATCACAAGAGAGATTTGCTTCCTCTCCTCAAGCCCACTCAGTCTTTTCAATGCAAGTCACCCATGAAAACGATAAGTTTTGCTCAATAGAATATATTATGTGAATAAAACTGAAAATATCACAATGTCTGCAGTTCAATTCCTGGCATACTGTGCTGCCCCTGGGTGCTGAGATGGCAGTAGAGATTGGGTGTAGTGGCATGAGCCTGTAATCCCAGTGCTTGGAAGGCTGAAAACAAGAGAATCACTACAAGTCTGATCTATGAAGTGAGACTTTGTAGACCCTCTACCAGATACATTAAAAAAAAAAAAAACAGAAATGTCATAAAAAGTTGAAGACCCCATTACATACAACATCTCAACTCGGACATGTTCAAGACACATATGTTCTGCAGATATTTTACTAAAATTTTTTGCTGCAAATTATGAACAAGGCAGGAAGCCTATACATAATGAATTGATTTCCAAGTCTTCTTTGTGGCTGATTTGAGGTTAGAGAGCATTTCTGTGCTGGGTGGAATGGCAAAATGAATGTTTATTGTTTGGGATTTCAAAGGTCCATTATCATGCAGACCCAGTAATGTTCTGCCACACAAAACTGTGAGAACCAGGCCAGCAGACATCTGATTCAAGTGACAAGAGGTGAGCAGCAACAGTCCTTCCATGTTAATAAAACATGTCCAGTCTCAGAAGGAATCCTAGTGCAGCATGAGAACAGATAGCATTTATTAGTCAGAACCACTATTAATGGTAATTATAGACTTCCCTGCAAGTTAGAAAATAAATAGAGGCCTTGGAAAGAAGTTCTCTGAATCCTGTATCTTCACTGAGTCTTGTTGTAAGACTGTTTTTGTTGTGCTTGTTGTTAATTAAGTTTATTGGTACATTTTAAGTACATATAATGATCACATTCATCATAAGGAATGTGTACCTGTACATGATATAAGTTGATTTTTTTTTTTTTTTTTTTTTTGGGAAGGAAGGGTAGAGGAGTGGGGAGGAAATATTTTGATAAGAAGAAAGTCCAATTGCATTAGTAGCTACAGTGAGATAGATGACTATCCAGTTTTCTGCTTTTGACTTAGTAATCTTTAGTTCTGTACAAAGTGTGTATCTAGGAGACAGAAATAGCAGCACTGGTTCTGTTTCTGCCAGTCATTTAGATGTGAGACCACAAGCAGTTTCTTCTGCCAAAGCAGATTCATGGACAAGATTGATTCATTGCAATTTATGGGAATCCATAGACTCCATGAGAGTCTTATGAATTCTATGGACTGGCCCTCTGTCCAGAAAAATACACATAGAACATGTGACATATAAGTTCAGGAATATATCAACTGAAGCCTATTGTATAATTATAGATTGAAAACTCTGAACAAGATTATTTCAGGTGAGTTGAATTTTACAACCCTCCAGGATTTTGGTTTCTGGGCCAGCTTGCACACAGAAACAACTGTAATAGACACTTGACTTACGTACATTCTGCGGCTTACTCTTGACAGAGCGAGATCTTTATGTCCCTTTCTTCATTTCGATTGCCTCCACACAGCATGAGCAGGAGGAGATTTTTCTCTAAGTAATGCATATTCTTGCACATCATATCCTAGTCTGCACTACCATAAAATAACAGACACTTACATGATGAGCTAGACCTTCAAAGAAATTTAAGAGCAAGCAGCGTACATTCGACAAAGGCCCGCGGTGCGGTGTCTCTCTGGAATGGCTCTACAGAAGAGCTGCATGACGCAGACTGCCCAGTGCAGCCTTCCATCTCCCCCTGTCTATGCCAGATTCCACTGTTCTTTTCTAATGCTGACATCATCAGCCCAGTGACAGAGTAACAGTTCTCGCTGCCACTATTTTATTTTTCCTGGGGTACTGGGGATCAAACTTGAGAACTTGTGCTTGCCTGGCAGGCGCTTATGCTGCTGAGCTGTCCCTGGCCCACTGCCACCCTTTTGAAACACTAAAAACAAAATATTTGACAATCTACCAACAATTTACCCTTTTGGCTTTTACAATTATCAGGTAATATTCATAACTCTTGTGCTCAGCCATGGCACCCATCTCATCCTTGAGACTATGTTTTTTAGCCTCTATGTATGCCCCAGTTTAACCTATGGTAGGGATCCGCACAGAGGGAGGTGGAATGAAGGTCAGAAGGAAATAAATATTGAAGGCAAAATTAGGATCAGGAACAGAATGATATTTTTAGCCAAAAATGTTTACAATAGTTCAAAGCCACTAAGTCCACATATTTTTCCCTTGATCCTCTTACCAAAATGTGAATCTCAAAAAGTATGTTTTACTCTCTGGAAGGTTGATATGCATATAGAGAGACTTTTATCATTACTACTAACACTACCACACATATGCCTGAAATCAATCCATGACTGCTATGAGAAGTCGGATATGGTTAGTAATAATCCATCAGAGAACCTGAAGTAGTGAATGTTAAGTCAACAGGTGCCTGCTCAGCATGGGAACACTGAAATTAATTCCAATATTGACATCATCAGCCAAGTGACAGAGTAACAATATTATAGTGAGAAAAGATATTTACAACATGCACCTCTAAATATGTCCAGAGTTTTCAAAAAGTTAATCTCAAGAGAAATACTAGGAGTCTTGTAGGTACGCCTCAAAAGAGAGGCTATCCAGTGGTCCATGAATACTTCTAAAAGTACTTCATCTTACTAATCAACAAGAAAGTGCAATTCAGGGCTAATTAAATACTATTACACCCCCAGAAGACAAAAATGTAAACCATAGTAAAGACACAAAGAACCCAGGGTGTCCTAGTTACTTTTCTCTTTGCTAAGACAAAATACCAGTACCCAAAGTTAAGGGAGGAAAAAAATACTTAGCTCAAAGTTTGTAGAGGTTTCAGTCCATAATTCGGTGGCTCCAAGTAGGGCAGCACATGGCAGAGGGGCAATAGCTCATGGTGGCTGAAGGCAGTTAAAGCAGCAAGAAAGAGATACAAGACTTACATTGTACACAATCTATAGGAATTAGGATGGTGCCAATATAATCAGTGGACCAATCACCCACCCTTAGCCCCAACATTCCACTATGAATCAATTGCACACTCTAGATTCAGCAGCCTCTGGAAAAAACCTATGATATCATGAGGCTTTGGGAGGACATCTAGACCTAACGCATAATATAGGACTTTCATATACTGCTGACACAAATACTAAAGTTGAAGATACTTTTGGATCCAGTAATTTCACTCCTAGGTTTATACCCAAATGAATTATATACATGCACCAAAATTATGCACAAAATATGTATGAAAGAATGCTTATGGAGGAATTAGTCAGACTAGTCTAAAACTAGAAACAACCCAAATATTGAACAGTAGAATGGGTAAACATACTGTAACATATTTATAGAATGGTAAATCACATGCCATGCTATACATAGGAAAGCTAGTGATTTCACAAGCATGTTCAGCAAAAATGATACACACACACATATACATATGATGGAACTGGAAATCCATCTATATGAATTTGAAAGGCATGGTCAATCATTTACCTGCAAATCATTTACTGTTTCTTTCCTTTTTTATTTTCTTTTCTGTATTTAGGACAGGGTGTACAGGGTCTACAGGGGTCTATAGGGTCTCACTATGTAGATCAGACTCATAGTGATTCTCCTGTTTTCAGCCTCCCAAGTGCTGCTGGATTACAGGCACATGCCACCATGCCCAATTTCAATCATCATCTCAGCGAGCCCCTGGGGGTGGGGACAGCATGACAATCGAACGCAGCTGCTGTGCTCTACCTAAGCTCATTTACTGTTTCTAGGAACTGGCTACCCCTGAGGAGGAAGTCTCTGCAGGATCTGCTAGGTCCCAGAAGGGAAAGCATCCAAAACTTGTGATTAATTCAATAATTTATAAGCAAAGAAGATAGGGGACAGGAATTAAACAATAACTATAACCAGCCAATTTAAAGGCTTCTTAAATCACCAAATGGATATTTAAAACTTTGATGGACTAAGTGAATATATTTTTTATTTTTGTGTTTTAGTCCTTAGCCATCAGGGCAGAACTGACTCTCACACAATAGAAAATCTCCTACTTAAGAAAACTAAATCACATTTTTTACTAAGCTAAGCACAACAATGAAAATTAAATTTTTTGAAAATGGGCTCAGTATTTGTATCTAGGTATGTTCATCTTTTCCCTACCCAGTTTTGCTTTTGTTTTCATCATAAACCTTGTATTTATTCAAAAATTCTTAAATTTGCTACACTGGTGGTTTTATTTTTGTCAATTTGTAAACTCTTACCCTTGTGCTAATGTTATTAGAGCTTCCGTTGTTCTCTTAATGTGCCGAGATCTATTATATATCAAAACTACTTACTTCTCTGTCTTCCCCTCCACTTGTCTATCCATCCATCCACACCATCTCAAAGTCCTGGGCATTTGGAAAAGTAGCTTGTTAGAAACTTTTATAATAGGATCCTCTGCCTGCTTTTTCTCTTTTGCCTCTAAGATTTTTCTAAGTCTTTATCAAGAATTAAATTTTTATATTATACATACTAATAACAAAAAGTAACAATTTATATTTTATAAGAAGCTTGCAGATCTAAAGCTTGTGTTTCTGATGATAATAATACAACCTAAAACCACAACATAGAAATCACACAAAGAAGTGAAAATATATTAATTTTAACAGACCTGAGGTAATTGCAGGGCATCAGAAGCTCAACTGACTTGTGTACGTTTTACTCCCCTTGTCTAGTTTATCCTTACTTGCATTGCTCCACCCTATGGAGGCAACCTTTGACTTTTGCTTGGGGTCGCAAAAGTGAGCCCAAAGCAGTTTTGCTTTCTGTGGTTTCAATTACCTGTGAACTGTACTCTGAAAATACTAGGTGGAAAATTTCCCATAGCAAACAATTGGTAAGTTTTCGATTGCACATTCTTCTGCTTCATGTGATTACATATCATGCTGTCACATCCTGTTATACTTGGCTTATAAGTTATTCCTTTGTCCGGTGCATCTGTGTTTTGTACATCACCTGCTCATTAGTCACTTAGTAGCTATCTAGGTTATCAAATCAAGTCCTATGGCACCATAGTGTAGCTTTGATGCTACCCAGCAGTGCCTGTGTCATTTGCTTCACTTTAGCTTATCACATATGTATTGCATCATCTCACATCATCCCAAGGGTGAGTACAGAACAATACTATATTTTGAGCATGAGAAACCACATTCACAGAATTTGTATTATAATACTGTCGTAACTTTTCCACATTTTATAATTTATTAATATTTTACTGTACATTTTTATTAACTAAACTTTATCATTGGTATATATTTATCTATATATAAAAACAGAGTTTATAGAGTTTAGTGCTATTGTCAGTTTCAGACATAAATTGGCAGCATCAAACAATATCTCTCACTGACAGAAAAAAGAATATTATTGGCGCTTGGCTGGACTCCAGATCTCCTGTGACAATATGATGAAGGCTTAAAAAAAAAAAAAAAAAGAGACAATGTGATATGATGCTGGGTTCCAGGAAGGTCAGAACTGTCTTGGAGCTAAGACAAAGACTTCTCTGGACTGCAAGCACTTATTATGTTTTCAACAGTTTTAGGCCATGAAGACAGATGAAGGAATCAGCCATGGTGGAAGGTGTAAAGACGAACAAGGCCTTGTGAAGTTAGGACAAAGACAATTTTAGGCAGTAAATCTTGCTAATTAGGAGAACCATCTTATATTTAAGGTTGACAGTTTTTGCCTTGGAATCTGGGCAAATATCCTCAGCTATGGTCTTATCTTGCCTTCAGAGGCAATGAATACGAGCTTTTCAATACAGCCAGAGAGCCTTGTGATCAGAAACTTAATCTTTGCACAGCCTGGTCCCCAACAGAATATAGCATTTGTATAGCACACATGCCACTCAACCAGAAATATGCTTTAAGTCTTTATTATATCACAATAAATGCTTGACTGATGCTTGCATTCTGTGCACTCACATAACAGTCTCAGGAACCTCATTTTAGGATCCATGTGTAAGTATGCCTGTATGAAAACATTATACGCAAATTCAGGGTTTGCAAGGGAATAGATTTAGTGAAGGACACATAATTTATAGGATTATTTTATAATATACACCCAAAAGTATAAAAGCAAAAGAGTACAAGAGACCTGTCTGTTTTTCTAGAGACTAAAAGAATCTAACTGAGGGACTGGATCCCATGACAGTTTCCTCCATAAGTTGACCTGGAGACACACAACCCATAACCATTTGTTTTGATCAAGGTTCCACACTCTGAGGGCCTAAAGGTCAGTGGTGAATCTAGAAAGTCTATGTCAGTGGGGTGAAGAATCTGCGCCAAAAGATTGCGGGATCTACACTAGAGCCATAAAGCAGTGCTTAAGGTAGAATCAGAGCTCTCCCAAAGAGAATAGCAGCCATCCTCAGTAACAGTGAAGATCCAAGCTTCTCCAATGAGCAGAACAGCTGAATTCGTATCAGGAAAACCAGTACAACAAGCTTCTCTAACAATAGCATGCCATCTTCCCTGACAGTTTTCCTTTTATGCTGTTGGCAACAATCCTCAGATAGGTCTTCCACATCCAAAACCATGCTGACTCAGTTCAACTGGGTGTTACCATTAGTTAATCCACCATAGCAGATGATAGCACAAATTACTGATATATTACACATACATTGTTCTATGAAATGAACATTAAAGGTTTTGCAATGTTTCTGGCTGCAATAAAGGTTTCCTCACTGTTAAAAAAATTATCCTTAATCAGTTTAGCTAAGAGAAGAATTCTGATCTAGTTGTGTGCATAATCGCCACTGTCAGCTGCCAAGAAATAGCAGCTGTAGGGTGGGGGTGGTAGGGTAGGCCTTGATGAGTGCAGGAAATCAGGTAGGGAACAAAAATAAACTGGCAAAGTAATAAGTAATAGTTATGAATAATTAATCCAACAAGATAAATGATACGATGGTAAACACTTTTGCAAACATTTTAAAAACACTGTGACTTTAGGCATAATCAAGGCAATCACAATTCGGTCTGAGCATATAACACTTGTGAAGATGTCGGCAGAGACTGGGGAGTTTTAAGAGGCCCCAGAGTGGTTAATGGAGAAATTAGCACAATTCAGAAAGACATTAATTAGGTCAATCTGCAGTTTTGAAAAACTTTAGCACCTCTCCAATGCTATTAGTGAATTAATGGCCCCAGTTACTGAACAATAGGCAAAGATTAACATGACAATTTGGGCTGATAAGCCAACTTTAAAAGAAGAAGTCCAGTGAAAGAGCTAACGAAGTTGGAAATTACAATAATATTTCATGGAAGTGTGTTTATGAATTATAAAAGCAGACAGTAAAATAATGAATCTTTTATAAAGGACTCCTCAGCACAAATCTTACAACTAAAAGGAAGAGACTGAAAATGACACCCTGTGACATTGAGCCTAATAAGACAGACTGTGTAGTTTCCCTAAAATACGTATTTTTAACTTATGTGGAAAGTATATATTTTGTGAAAAATTCTGGAAAGAACGAGTGTTCTGATAATTTGTTTATATTTAAATTGAACTCATTATCAGAACACTCGTTCTTTCCAGAATTTTTCACAAAATATAAACTTGCGTGAGTTCGAACCCTGGTCCCACAAAATAAATAAATAAAAAAATAAAAATAAAAATAAAAAAATAAATTGAACTCATTCTGGCACCAAGCTTCTCTCACCAGGGTAAGATGTCATATTTTAGGAGCTGCTCCCTGGACATTAAAGAATCCAAGGCACTTACAAAATGCCTCAAAACAGAGAAAATGTTCGTCTCTTAATTCCATGTTCACTTCTATGTCTGATTCTCCTTCTACTGCTTGGTACTGTTGCAGGCTGCGTTTCTCTATCCTTTGGCAAGTAAAGGTGATGCAGAAGCGGCAGAAAGGCTCTTCCTGGGAGTTCACCAAATGGCCACCATAGCCCTTCAAGAATTCTTCAGTTTCCTGATCTAGGGCTTACTGAGTCAAGTGCAGATCCTTTATATGAGGTATAAGGTTTTATAATGAAGATTTTCAGATAATCGTCATGCAGAGGTGTGGGATTATAGAATTCAAAAGGCTACTTGTTCCAAAACTCAAGATACCAAGAACATACAATTTTTGTCCAAAAAAGTTATGTGGTAATCTAATCGATAATCAATCAAATATCAATATATTTTGCTTGTTTTTTTATGGAAAAACTAGTTCTTTGGCATAGTTTGATAACTCATTTAGGTTATGTTGTATACAGTCTAATTTATCATGCTATAGAAATCAATATTCATTATCAAAAGCTATAGCTCCTGTTTCCAATAGATAATTCTTTAAAATATTGTGACTACTGTGGCTGAAAAAATGCAAGGATTATTTTCCAGAATGACTGTCAAGTCACTATGAAAGAATTCTTTATGAAAGTCAAATCATTTGATTTACTTGAAATTCTCAGGATGATTTTCCATCTCCTTCATACTTATTTTTAAGATTTGTTATGTGGGATTAGACACAGTCAATCAATCACAGAATTTGGTCAGCTTTTGCATATGGAATGAGACTAACACTTCTAGTCGAGATGAGACAACATGGTCTGGAATGTGCAGAAAAGGCAAAGGAACAAGACATTTGGGGATGTTCTCAAGATACATAGACAACTGGACAAAAGATTCTGAACTTGAGATCACTATAATGAAAGAATTTAGCTCATTTCTAGGAAAGAAACTAGCAGAGATAGCACAAATTTTATGGGTACTTTGAGGGATGATTATGGAACTTCTCAAGAACCAAGGCTTTGTAATCAATTTATGTGTACTTCATCCATGAATTATGCTCTTAAATATTAGGCAGTTAGTGACCAGTGCTTTTCTTGCCCTCAATTATACCCAAACCTGACGCTGGGAGAAGGGTCAGAAAAAAAAAAAAAAAAAACATTTCAATAATCTTACTGCACTGGCTTTGGTCACTGTGGATCCCAACATATTGAAGAGTGAGGGAAAATTTCTCCTCTGTCTGCTAAAAGTTCACTGACACAAATAAAAAATAGGAAGAATAAAACAGAATATTTACATTCATTCATGTACATGGAGAAATATCTCATCACAAGAGTCATACACAAATTGGGAGACCTCCCAGTAGGGCAGGCAGCTGAAGTTTAAATAATTTTCAGAACTAGAGAAAAAGTAGAAGTTTGAAGATCAAGGCCTTTAGGGTGACTTGGAAAGACATGGCAACAAGCTAGAGAGAGGAGAGAAGGAGGAATGCACAGAATTCCCTTATGTAGCATATTTTCTTATGTCCGTAAAGACTCAGATAATCTTTGGAGCTGCCCTCAGGAGAACAAATGAAAATCCCATCCTGGTGGGCAGGTTTGCTGCATCCAATGCAGCTCTTGAAACTGTGGAGGGGGACAATGAAGGAGAAAGAGATGGGGACAAGAGCCAAAATGCAGGAAGTTGATGCCAGGTGGAGCCCCTTCCTGATAGGAGAAAGGACTGTCCAACAATTGTAGTGCACTGACTTATACAATCAGCATAGGAAGCTGTTCCCAGAGAATGTAAGGAGAGGATAAGATCCAAAACAGGAAAAACATCTAATCCTCAACAAAATATCATATCTTGGTGGTGACATGGGGATCGAGAGAGGAGCTGTCTGTACTACCCCAGGGGAGAGCCAAGTTACTCTGTGCTGTGTACACTTTTCATGGAGCTCTATCAAGTTCATGAGAAGCACTGACCTTGTCCTGGGTATCTGAGATATAGACCACTTCACTCCCAACACAGGAACTCTGGAGTTATCTTTCCTGGTTGCTAAAATTAGCAAAAAGACCTTCTAGAAGGGTGCTTCAGAAGAAGCAGTTTGGGAGAAGAGGATTAAGAGAGTGTAGTAAGAAGAATGGTTAAATAAACTACAATGTTGTTCCTTTGGTTCAAAGTTGCCACCCTTTAGCTATTTTCTGAGCCTTAGTAAATTGCACAGATGATCCAATGATAAGACAGTAATTTGCTGGAACTATTGGAAGATATGGGAGCAGGAGGTGGGGCCAATCAGTAGACATGACCTTGATGGTCCCTGGCCCCTCCATCTGTGGCTGTTTCCTGGGTGCTACAGAGTAAGCAGCTCTCTGGTGCTATAATCTTCTGTTATGATGCTCTGCCTATCCTTAGGGTCAGAGCTGTGGAACCAAATTATCATGAAGAAATCTGAAACTGAACAAAAATAAATCCCTCCTCCATTAAGTTGTTTACGTCAGATATTTTGTCACAGTATCAAAAAGATGATTAATATCTGTGGGATTATCTAGTCCTTATATTTATTTATTTATTTACAAAAAATAAAAATAAAAATGGCGCAAGGCTGTAATCCCAGCACTCAGGAAGCTGAGGCAGGAGGATTGGATGCGAGTTCGACACCAGCCTGGGCTAAAAAGTGAGCTCAAAGCCAGCCTCAACTGCATAGGGAGACCCTGTCTCAAAAGACAAAAAAAAAAAAAAAAAAAAAAAAAAAAAAAAATTATTTATTTAGTACAGGGTCTCACTATGTAGATCTGACTCATAGTGATCCTCCTATTTTCAGCCTCCCAAGTGCTGGGATTACAGGTGCGTGACCACCAAGCCCAGACTCGATCGCTGCAGTGCGTCCCAGGGGCAGGAACGGCACTGCAGGCCCAGGGATTGAACCCCCAGCCCCTGTGCGTCTAGTCCTTATTTTTGTAATCACTTTCTCTCTGCTTCTGTCTCTCTCTGTGTCTCGGTCTCGGTCTCTGTCCTCTGTCTCTATCTCCTGCTCTGTCTCTGTCTCCTCCCATAACCCTGCCTCTCTTAATTCTGAAGTTCTAGAGATTGAATTTAGAGCTTTCACACTGAACTAAATCCTCAGACCTTGTTTTATTTATTATTTTAAGACAGGATCTTGCTAAGTCTCAAAATTGCCCGAGCTGAACTCAAGCTTGGCCCTCCTGCCTCCCTCCACCAGAGTGGTGGGATGACAGGTGTGCGCCCCGCATGCCTGCCTATGGTCATTTCGTGAAACTAATGAGGTAACAATCCAGTGAGTGTTGTCAATCGAGCTAAAAGGAACAAAAATTTATATCAGAATCACAAAATATAGGTGAACAAAAAGAGAGAAAGGAAGAAGCTTGATCCTCAGGGAAATCAAGGGAACCCCAGGGTTGCATCTCGCTGACTCAGTTCTCTAAATGCAGTAAGGAGGCTTACAGTTTTTGCAGTATCATTTCAATTTTTCATTTTGTTTCCTGGAAAATAGTGAGGCAGAATCTGCATTCTCTGTACAAGGGCAGCATTTTCTTTCTTTAAACTCTAGCAGTGTGTATATTTAGACCCGTTAGGTCAATGGGGGTTGCATGATATTTTTTCTTTTTTTTATGTACAGGGTCTCCAGCATCTCACTGCACAGATCGGACTCCGACTCTTTTCAGCCCCCCGAGTGCTGGGATTACAGGTGCACGCTCAGTCTCATTCACCATCTCAGAGCCCTCTGGAGAGGGGCCAGCATGGCAGCCTGGGATCCAACCCCAGTCGGTGAGCTCTGTCTAACGTGATACTTTCTAAGTAATACAGTAAACACTCCTCTGAATAAACTTTAAGTCTTCACAGCGGGTCCCAAACTGTTAAGGTAAAAATACCATGGATGCAAAAGCGTATCAAAACATTTTTAGTAGTGAAGAAAGCATGCTTATATATAGAAATCTGAAATTATCAGACTCCTTTCAGCTGATGAAATTGAGTAGTTTAAGAAGGGCTCCATTTTTCTCTTTCTTTCTTTCTTTCTTTCTTTCTTTCTTTCTTTCTTTCCTTCTTTCTTTTTAGTACAGGATCTTACTATACAGATTGCACTTGGAATGATCCTCCTGTTTTCAGCCTCCCAAACGCTGAGATTATAGGCTCATGCCACCATACCCAGTCTCAGTTGCCATTTCAGTACACCCCAGGGGCAGAAACAGCATGGCATGGCTGGGATTGAGCCCCAGTCCCCGCGCCTGCCTAAACAGATGCTTTAGTCCTCTGAGTTATCTGACCAGCCCTAGGATGACATTCTTGACTTCCTTGCATCTTGGTCCTGTCACAGATCTCATTTTCTATTTCTTTAGTTGCTGGCACACTAGATAGTTTATGAAGGCGAAACTGGATGTTTCTCACCTTTTTCCCCCCTATTTTTGACAGATATCATAATGATGTGAACCTACCTAAGTCTATCCATGAGGGTGTCCTCTCTGTGAACTCGCCAAAATGTAGTAACACTTTCGAGTGCACGAAGTGTTGGAGGACCCAGAAGTGATGGCAGGGCATATGCAACATGCACAAATTTAAGCAAGAATGATTATTCAAGTGATGCTTAAAATGACATCAAGGAGCTTCCTTCCAGGTCTGCTGGGTTGGGAGCTCTCTGAGGACCTTAGATTTTCATCAGAGGACTAATCAGTTGATGGATTCGTAGGTACTTCATCATTCTCTGAAATAAGGTTTTGACATTCCTCTTTCTTTGCCTTTGTTCATGCTTGGCCCACATGTCCTACAGCCTTTAGGCTCAGTTCAAATCCACTACTAGATTGTCCGCTTCTAACACAACCCCCGCTAGGGCCAGCCTGATGGGATGCATGGCTGCATCTTCCTATACCCACACGTTCATCAGCAATGGCCGACACAGGTCAGCCTGTCTATGGGATGGCTAGGAACCATTTGGTTTCCTTCTTAATGTAGGGATTTACTCAAATGGTGCTAATTACCAGATCTGAAAAGCCCTACCTAATTAGGGCTGGCACCCTCCTGGAGCCAAAAGGGCACTGGAGAAAGCAACCCTTGCGGACAAAAGGATGGGAAACTCCTCCTTCCCCTAGACTCCATTTCCCATAAGGCGTAGGATTAATCTTCATTTTATATGATCATATTGTTTCAACAAAAGCCCTGCCTGATGATCAGATTTTTCTGATTAATGTTCTTAGATTTAATACCTTCCTGCTCACTGTTTCACTACCTTTTTTGTAGCTACTTCAATTTTGGTACTTGTATCTCACCTTCAATTTACATTAATTATGCACAATATCTCTCCCTACTTTCACTTCAGACCAAGTCTATGCATCTTCCTCCCCTTTAGCAGCTACTAGAACCTGGCACTCTCTAGAGTCTTAGCAAATATATATTGAATTAAGCAGTGCTTGGGGATGCCAAGAGACATGCCAATAAACGGACCCTATGAAACTATACTGATGATGTGCCATGAAAGTTTTTACCATCACTTCCACTCACACTTGAAGTATCTGCTGTAAAGGAATACAAAGCAGGAAAGGGAGACAGTGATGATTAGCTGATCACTTTACTTAGTGCACCTTTTCATGCAGTACAGTGCTATTAAATTGCTTCCCAGTCCGAGACTATGTTTCCTATCTACCTTCACATAGAGGTAGGGCTAATGTATAATTCTTTCCCATAGCATGTGAACCAAAGTGATGGATGCCTCTTCCAAACCAAAATGGTTAACAATGGGTTTGCGGGCCAGACAGCATCGAAGAAGCAAGAGTCTCCCCAAATTCCAATGCTATAGTTTAAAATGGCTCCTAAAAACCCATTTGGTCAAGGCTTGATCCTAGCATGATGGTATTGGGAAGTACTAGTGCATTTAGCAGATTGGGCCTACTGGGAGATGTTTAGGTCACTGTGAGTTTGCCTCTGAAGGATTTGTGGGACTCTAATCCCTCCCTCTTCCTCTCTTATCCTTCCTTGACATGAGGTAAGTAGCTTTGCTCCACCACATGCTTACATCATGTGCTGCCATACCACCAGTCCAATGCAGTGTGACAGTAGGTGTGGATGGCCACCACTGACACTGGGAGTCAAAAAGACCCTTTCCCTTTAGAACTGGATTCTCTCAGGAATGTGCAAAAATGAAGGAAATATAAATAATACACTGTAGAAGGGTGCTGACTGCATAGTCTTTCACAGAGCTGTGAAAGGAGCATAAAGAAAACTTACTGAGTGAAAGCAGTGAAATTTCAGAGTTCATCTGTCATAGCAACTTGTGTTAATTAAACGAAGTACAACTTATAGAGTCCTTTACTGGATTTGTGATTTCAATTTCTTCTGACATTATCTTTTCCCTACATATTGAGGCTGAATGATTGACTGACAAAATTTTTTCTGCTTCTTTTTAAAACTTTAGTGGGTCCTCTTTTGTATTTATTTCTGCACATCCCTGCGCTATATTTTCTTGATGGTTGCCAGAATGTTTCAAGGAAAAAGAATATGAGCCCAATTCTTCTGAAGGTGATTCAAGTTTTTGAAGTCTTTTTATTGGTGTGAGGAGAATTGAATAGCTAAGGGTTATCTAGAAAACTAACAGGTTTTAGATGGCAGTCCACTGGAAACAAACCTTACTCATGTATAATCTATACCTAGTGTCTCTGATTCATTAGGCAGAAGGTAGCTATCCCTCTTTCATCATTAACATGTTTGATTTTTGACTCAACCAAATAGGCCCTACTGGAGGGCCCCATCCTCAATTCCACTTATGGGACAATTCTACATTATGTCATGACAAACAACTTACAAAACAGTGTGTGAAAGGAAGCTGGTGCCTTGTTTTGCTATATACTCCAGGCAGGTGTCAAACTTGCTGTGTAGCCCATTTCCTGCCTCAGCCTTCTAAGCGCTGGAATTACAGAAAATTGTAGTCCATAAAAGAGATGGTCCAGCTGTATGATGCAACTTAATAAACTTGAGTGTGCTTATAATATGAGCTTCTCATTGTAAAAGTTAAAGTTATGGATGAGTGCCAAGGGTTCTTGAGAGAAGCATGGTTTGGATAAACTGTCAAGCTCACCAGGTGCTTTACATAAATTAGCATGCGTTGGCACCCCACAAATTATTAGAAAGATTATGCTTTTTTTAGGTCTCTCATAATGGATAGCTCTTAGCGTATGACTCAAAAGATTCTTATTCATGGATAGTACACTCTATGCTGTCTTAGTAGGACCCAAAGCCATGATCATAATTATGGAGCCAGTTGATCAGATGGACAGAGGAAATTTAACTCAACAGCTCTGTGTAAATCACCTTCTGTTACATATTTAAAGTAGCAACTATAACTGCCCCACAGGAATGGAAGAAATCAAATTCTTCAAAAAAAACAAAAACTTTCTAACTTTTCAATTCACTTCTGTATTCTGTTTCAAGTCTCTTCCTGCCCTCTAACTCTCAGATAAATTTTTGAATTCTTATCATAATATGCCCTTTGGCTTTATGTTTCTGTTACTTGTAATAAAACACAGCAATGTAAATCCTGGACAGTATTGGAAATGAAATATGAATATATGCATACAAATTTGTGTATAATTTGTATGCATATGTGTATAATTTGTGTATAATTTGACAATTCCTGGTTAGTATTACAGTTCCCTACAACACCATTAAGATAGTTATCATATCTTTAGTTTAGATAGCGAAGAGTCAGATGATGAATATAACACAGGCCAATGTGTTAATTTCAAAATTATTTAAAATATAATTTTATATAATATACAAAAGAGCCAAGATATAGAAAGATATTTTAAGATATATATCACTCAGCATTAAGAAACTAGAAAACTTGCTAATGCTTAATATGATAGACCAATGCATCCTAGAATCCCTTCTTAAAAATGGCTAGAAATTGGTCTAATGAATCGCCCTTGAAGTCAAGTTTAATGTTTCTCAAAAGGAATATATTGGTAATCATTTAAAGACAGCAAGTACAAAAAATATCAAATATGTGTCTGTCATTAAATGTATAATGCAGGTAAAAAAGCAGAATAGGACCAGACAAGTTGCTGATGTGGAGACGTGTAGAATAGAAATATTTTTTAACTGGGAATAAATCTAGGTACTTTCAAAATTTGAGGAGCTAATTGACTTTGTCTTGCCTACCAAAGTGTCATGAATGGTACAATGCTCATTAAGGGAACTTGTAAGAGCTGGGGAAATAGTTCAATAGAATAAGCACTTGCCTGACAAGCACAAGGGCCTGAGTTCAATCTCTGGTCCTGAAAAATAAAAAAGGGAACTTTGAGGAAAAAAGGAAATTTCCAGGCATGAAGGCTGCTTATATATTTGATGTTTTATTGGAATACCAAAGTTTAATACTAGTCCCAAAAGCTTCTTTGGCATTTGAGATTTAATAATAAATTGGGTCAAGCACCCAAATTATATTTGGTTAAATTATTCAAAGGTTTATGATTACCATTTTGGAAAAAATATTGTGTGAATATATGTAAAAAAGATAACATCTAAATACAAGAATTAAGTTGAGAATAAAATCACCCACATGATCTTTCCTTCCCAAATGATTTCCTAAATATGTGGTACTCCTAAAATATTTTTATATCATGTGGTAAATATGTTCCCTGAGATAATTATAAACAGAGTGGCTCAATGTGTTCATTCATTAAAAAAAAAAAAAGAGTTAGGAATGGACAGAGCTTCAGGCAAATGCTCAAGGCGCTGGAGTTACAGAGCAAAAGAACAAAAGACACTAAGTCCCTGCTCCAGGAACTTTATATTTAACAAAGTACAAAGGAGCAGACAGGCATATGGAGAATTAGACGATAATCAATATGTACATATCATAGAGCAATGTGAACTGTGGAGAAAAGAAAGCAAAGTAAAACACATAAACCAAGAGCTGGGAGGGAAAAAGCTGTCTTAACGGCAGTGCGCAGGCAAGTCCCTCTGAGATGAGGTAACTTTGAGCCAAGATGTGATGAGCAAGCTGTCTGACTGGAGGGAGCCTCTTCCAGGTAGGGTAAAGGCTCTGGCCCTGCAGTGAGACATTCCTGTGATGCTCCAGAAGTAGCAAAGGCACGTATGGCTGTAGCTGAGCACATAAGGGGAAAATGGAAGAAAATAAGATCAGAGAAGTACCCTGAGGACAAATTGTGAGGGTTTTCTCTGTAAATCCCATGACAGCCCTCCTTTTACAAAAGAAACTAGTTCTCTTGCTCTCTTATGTGGATGGACTAATGACTTGGTTCCAGTCAACTCCATGTGGCAAGACAGATGCTATGTGACATCTAGCCTTCAATCATAGGAAGGGCAGACTTTATCTTCCCACTCATTTTTATCACTTATATTCTGAAGAAAATCTGAAAACTCACTGTAATAATACTTAAGCTAGAAAGAAGTCCATGCAGGAGGGAACTGAGGCTTCCCACCAAAAACCAGCTTTCACCTATCAGACATCAAAGTAAACCTTACAAGCAGACCCTCCAGCCTTTATGAAGCCTTCAGATGATGGCTATCACAGCCTATAGCTTCACTGCAGCCTCATAAAATTCTCTAAGCCAAAACTACCTAAAATGTTATTTCCCAGCCTAAAAAAAGTCTGTGAAATCATTTCTATTCCTTATTTAAAGCAACTGGAATGTTGAGATAACTTGTTATACAGTGATAATTCACATAGGTAATAAAGGGTATAGTGGGCAGTGTGGTAAGGACCGTTGGCTTTATTCTAAATAAGAGGTGGAGGCACTCATGCCAAACTGGCACCACCCTCAGGAGCCCTGAGCTGATGATGGAGTCTGGGAATGTTGGTGCACCCCTATAATCCCAGCACTAGGAAGGCAGACATCAGGAGGATCACTATGACTCTGGGCTGCATAGTGAGACCCTTGAAAAAAAAAAAAAAAGATGTGAAGGTACTATGGTATTTAATGAAGGAAACAGACACATGAATTGACTTTTTTTTTTTTTTTTTTTTTTTTTTTTTTTGACCAGGAATCAGACTTGGGGCCTTGTGCTTATCAGGCAGGAAATGCATCACTGAGCTATATACCCAGCCCTGACTTAAGTCACTTAAAATGTCACTCTTGTTCTGTTTATGTACTACAGAGGGAAATTGAGAAAAGCAATATTCTGACTAATCAAAATTAAGGAGTACTTTGTTTATACTAGAGCAGTAGAAACAGAGGAAGTAGAGAGATATTTAAATTGTAGATGAATTTGACAGTAACCTGTTGACAGGAATTTACAATTCACTGGATGTGGTATGCAAGACAAAGTACCAAATCATGGGTGACTTCAACTTTTTGACCTGCCCATCTAAAGAAAAAAACAAACAAACAAACAAAAAGGGTTGTATTTACTGGGATAGCGAAGCTGAGGAGCAACAAATTTGGTGGTTTGCTTTTGAACATAATCGTAGATGACTATTAAACCATCAAAAATAAAAGTCAGTGCAGTTGTTAAAAGGCAATTAGATTTGGAGCTTCAAGGTCAGGAACAAATTTTTAGGAGTCTTTGGAATACAGGAAAACAAAAGTCAAAATTTTCAATGAGTAAAAACAATTAATGAGTAAAAGTAGAGAAGAAAAGAGATTTAGTTGACAATTTTTGTAACTAACGAGTTTGTATTTTGCACAATAAGAGCAAATCTTATGTCTGTGTAGCTAAGTCCCAAATTTGCTGTTCAAGGATATTATGAGGCCACAGAGAAAAGTGATCAATGATGTACAGTGTGCCTAAGGAGAGTCACCTAGAGAGAAAACATTCTCTCAAGCTTTCATAGAGAGCAAACTGGTCAAGTAATGGCCATGATTCATCCAGACAGCTGACACTGACAAAAGTTCTGCAAACCACAGTACATGGTTTCATGGTAAATCCTAAGGGAACCTGACTGACCTTGTCAGATACAAAAATTACATTTTTTGTAACATAGATATTGCTTTAATCTTGGTCATAACTGTCCAGCAGAAAAGTCTAACCATGTGGTATAAAAAGAAAAATTATATTAATATGCTGAGTTGTAAGAGGCTTAAGTCAACAGCCCCCCAATGATGCCAGATGAGCTGATAATCCGCTATTGTTATGGATTATTGGACTGTATATACGGCTACTTTCTTTTTGTGCAATGGAAAGATCTGTACTAATGATATTCAGACAAGAAATTGTGTCTATATCTTGTACTCTGAATGACTACAATGAATTTAACAATATGCAATGTATTAATTACTGTAAAAAAAGAAAAGGGATTCAATCTGAGACCTGGCTGTTGCAGTAGTTTGATTTCCAGAAAATCTGAAAGAATTATATGGTAAGAAAATTTAAAAGAGAAACTGGAAGGGTTAATGAGAGAATCCTAGAAACCACAAGAGAAAGATTCAGATAAGAGGCAGAGATTAACTAGATCAAGTGTTGGCTGAGTAAAATGAAGATTTGAAGATTTATCATTGCATTCAAAGCCTGCTTCTTGGATGAGCACTTTTATTAGTAAGATGGGTGAAAATTCCAGGCATGTAGGGTGGGTCACAGAGACAATGAAAATGTTAAAGTGATATGGAAAATGTTAGAGTAAACACCAAAAGAATAACTAAAAAATATATTTCAGAATATCATCAAAGTAATTAAAATGTGGACTCAACAACCTAAGTGCCTGCCTGACATCAGGTGTGGTGGTGCATGCTTATAATCCCAGTGCTGGGGAGGCTGAGACAGGAAGATCACTACAAGCCTAAGCTGTGCAGCAAGACCCTGTATCAAAAGAACAAAACTGTAAAACAAACAAAAAAATTTAAAGAATTAAAATGTTACAGTACAAAATATTCACTTGATGCCAAAGAAAGTAGTAAAGGAAGAATAAAAGGACAAAAGGCAGATAAGATATACAAACAAAACATAAGCTAACAGATGTGAATTCAACTGTTTCAATAATAACATTACATGTGAATGAATTAAATAAACCAATTTTAAAAATGAAAATCATTAGATTAGACTAAAAACAAAAAGAAAGTGTGGGCCTGGTGGTGCACACCTGTCATCCCAGTTCTCAGGACACTGAGGCAAGATTGCTGCAAGCTGAAGGCCAATCTGAGTTACAGAGCAAGCTTGAGGCCAGCCTGAATTGCAGAGTGAGACCCTATCTCAAAACCAAACAATACAACAAAAACCAAACAAGAAGATCCAGCTTTATAATATGTGTAGAGACACAATTAGACTCACAAGTCCAAATGTGATAAAAGTAAAAAAGTGGAAAATTCACTATGCAAATCCTCTGTTCAAATCTAGAGTGGCTATTGTAAGACAAAATGTATTACAGTAAGAATGCTACATATTAAAAAAATTATTTTTAAAGAAGTGTCAAGGGGCCCGGCGGGATGGCTCAGTGGTCTAAAGCACCTGCTTGGGAAAGCTTGGCCGGCTTCAGGGACTGCGGTTCGATCCCTGGCACCACATGCTGCACCAGCCCTGCCCTTGGGACGGGCTGAGCCGGCCATAAAAATGAGTGAATAAACAAACAAAGGTTCTGAAGCAAGAAAAAAATAAATAAAAGAAAAAGAAGGGTCAAATCATTAGGAACATAAGACAAAAATGAACACCAAACACAAACCCAAAACATAATGAACAAAAGCTGCCAGAATAAAGGAGGAAAAAAGATGATTCAGCGGTAATAACTACAGATTTGAGTACTCTACTTTCAACAGTGGATAGAATACCCAGAGTATCAACAAACAAATAGAAGATTTGGAGAATGTAGAAAAGAACCCAAGAGGGCCAGCAAGATGGTTCTGTTGTCTAAAGCGCCTGCTTAGGCAAGCTTAGGCAACCACAGGGTCCATAGTTCAATCCCTGACACCACATACCATATCAGCCCCGCCCCAGGGCAGGCTGAGCCATCCATAGTAATAATAATTTTAAAAAAGCTTCATAGCTGTGGTGTTCTACAATCAAAGTCAGCAAAGATGATATTAACAGCATGAGAGAACATGGGACTTTGGAGGAAGACATCTACTTTGGACCACATTTATCTTTTTTGAAGCCTATATTTCCTGGAGATGACTTAAAAAGCTATACAATCAGCACTGGGTTAGATCATTGGTTTCTGTATCTATAGCTTCTGTCTGACTAATCAGCATGAGGTCTATACTAGGTGGCACAGCTTGCCCTTCAAGAAGAAATCCAAAGACATACAACAAGGACATTAAAGTTTCCCTGGCATCAAACTTAAAAAAAAAAAAAAAACCAAAAACCAAGAGACACTACATATACTATATTCAGTAACAGAAATTTACACATTCCCCACAGACATACATGGAATTTCCTCAAAAATTGGTTTAGGCCATAATCCTGAAAGACACAACTCCAAACATGACAATATCAAATGACAAAATCCTAGGGGTTGAGGATATAGCTCAATGGCATAAATGCCGGCCTGGTAAGCACAAGGTCCCAAGTTCAATCTCTGGTACCACAAAAATAAATAAATGAAATCCTAAATGATTAAATTTCCTAAAGTCTAACACTGCTAAGAGATCAAAATTATGAATATAGGGGCCTGGCAGGATGGTTCAATGGTCTAAAGCGCCTGCTTAGGAAAGCTTAGGTGGCTGCAGAGACCACGATTCGATCCCTGGCACCACATCCTGCGCCAGCCCTGCCCTCAGGGCAGGCTGAGCCGGCCATAAAAAATAAATAAATAAACAAACAAACGTTCTGAAACAAGAAATAAAATGAAATAAAATAAAATAAAATAAAATTTAAAAATTCTAAAAAAATATATGAATATTTAATTTGAAAGAATTCAAAGTAATTCTTTAAAATGCATTTATGTATATTTTTCAAAGGTATATGACAGAGTAGAATGTAGAAAGTGGCAGAATAGTGTGTAAACCACTTTATACACTAACTTACACAATAATAATAAGTATTTTTGCAAGTACATTCAGGCATGCAAATAGCAGTAACATAGGTATGATAGCTATGAACATATAAATCTTATCATGACAAAATAGTTCAAAAATGCTTAGCAGCATACAAATATAAGTGGTAATTGTATCCACTCAGGTTTAGAACTGACCGTCTGAGATAAGAGAGTGTAAGTCTTCTGCTGAGATTGATTAAAAAATAAAATAAAATAAGTCACCACTGTATCTGAATTTACTCAGAAAACAAAGATCTCAAAAAGTTTTACCTGAATGAACGCACATGTCCAAAACGGCCTATGTTCAATTGTTATGGAACTTTCAGTTCCTCCACATAAACTCAGTACAACAAAATCAGTGCTTTCATAATGTACTTTTGATCTGTCAAATTCACAAGAGGATATATAAAATGAGTTAGGACTCTCTAAAAGTCTTTGTACAATTTGTGCTTTTAGGATTGAAAATAATGGGAGTTAAAATTCATAAATAGTGAATTGTTAAAAATATTCTAAAATTTAAATTGCAAAATTTTCTGACAATTTAAAATAATAGGAAAAACTTAAAAAGCTAAGAAAATTAGGGATATGAAAAAGTGCATTCTTGGCAATTACATAAGAGGCAATAAGAACTGGCCAATTTTCATCATAGTTAACTATATTTTGAAATCTTACATCATGATGAATTGCTACATTTTCTCTTCAAGAACATATTCAATTCATTGCTATTAGTCCATTGATACTTACACAATACTCTTTTTGATGCTGACACTCTCATGAACATACCCCAAATAATATGCTTCCAGTCTTCTAGGTACTCACTCTGATATTAGGCAATTATATTGCATACAACAAAAAATGTATTTATCTCTTTCTTAGATTTTGGCTTTCTACCCCTGTTATAGGACCTTTTGTCCAATAGGAGTTTCAGGCTTCAGGATCTGAACTTGCAGAATATTTGGGATTTTAATATTTTGGGGGGTGTGAGTTTGGGAATAATGGTCATTAGAAATTTTAAACCTCAGGAATTTTATAAAACTTAGAAATTGTGGTGTTTGAGGTTGTCAGATTTTAGGATTACAACCTTTAGGATTATGTCTTTCATATGATAGGGCACTTCTTCAGGATAAACCATGAATTAAGCCATAGAACATTCATGACCACTTTTCAAAAAATTAAAATCATGTAAAACTGTTCTCTAAGTAGAGTTACAAGTCATGACAAAATTAGACATAAATCGGAAGAATTTCCAGGTTTGAAGATAAAGTTAGGAAATTATTATATTCATACATTAATGAAGAAAATAAAACTGAGAAATTATGAACAAAACATCCAACAATTTAAAAGACCAAACTTGTATACTTTTGGTGTAGAAAAGTGTGGCAAGTTTCAGCCCAGTGGCATAGAAAATCTACTTAATTAAATAATAACAGAAAACTTCTTAAATCTTGGGAAAGATACAGGCTTCTGAGAATTAAGAATTAAACATTTAAAAAATAATGAAAGAACAAACATTACTCATATTTATACTTCTACAATAACTCTGATTTGTAAATGTTCATAATTCTCCAAATAAAACACAAAGACTGGCAGATTAGATTAAAATACAGTACTGGACTTTTTATTGCATTCAAGACACACACCTTTCTAGTGAAGATATATAGAAATTGAAAGCGAAGGGATGGAAAATTGTATTTCATGCTAACAGAAGCCAAAAGCAAGCAGGAGTAACTATAGTCATATCTCACAAAGTAAACTTGAAGACAAAATTGGTCAGATGAAACAAAGACAAAGAGAACAATCTATGAAAATAAAATCATTATAAGTACATATGCAGCAAATATCAGCATGTTCAGTTTCATAAAATAATTGCCACTCAACATAAAGGAACATACAAGTTTCAACATCATGATGATGAGTCACTTGAATACTCCACTCTCACCAATAAATAAGTTATCCAGACAAAAATTACAATTGTATCACACTCCAAAACTGGTCACATTCTATGCCACAGAGCAGCGCATAACACATGAAAATAGCAATTCCTTGCATGGTATCAGGTCATAATAAAATGGAACTAAAAATCAATAGCAAGAGAAACTACAGAACCTGCACAAACATATGGCAATTGAACAGTTCACTTTCAGATGATCAGTATGTCATAAAGAAACTGAGGGAGAATTTCGAAATGCTCAAATCAAATGAAAATGGAAACATGACATACCAGAATGTCTGGGAGAGAGAACAGGCAGTTCTAAGAGGAAAGTTCATGTGTATGAATGCCCACATCAGAGAAGGCATCTGACCTAATATTACACTTTCTGGACTCATAACAGATTCTGCCATCAGGATCTGTTTATTCTAAGGTTTCTTAGTATTCTAAGGTTTCTTCCTAGAATTTATCACACTTAATAGAACTAACAACAGTACATCTTAGAAAAGACTTGGAGATTGTTATGGTTTATATCTAGTTGTCCAATAGAAGAGGCGTGGCTTCTGTCCATTGAGACTTGATTCATGACCCCTGGGATTGTGTTTTAGTACTGATGGGATTATCAGTCTGAGTAAGGCTGAGACTACAGATGTAGTCTAGGGCAGATATTCTAAGGCGGAGAGCCTAAATAAAATATAAAGAGCGACAGAGAGACAGACTCAAGCTGCAGTTGTTGCTCTGCTGCCCTGTTTGGTTGGCTGCCTCTGCCACCATTTTGTTGCTGTTCTGCTGCCATGAACTGGATGCTCTCTGCTCTGTTCCACTCAGACTTGGGCCAGCCGAATATGGACTGAAACCTCCACAAACTGTGAGCTAAGTAAATCTTTCCTTCCTTCATTTTGAGTGTCGGGTATGTGTCCCATCAACAAGTAAAGAGTAACTAAGAGATGATAGCAAAATACTGCTAATGGTTTCTGAACCATGCGGCAAGGTATAATCATGACACTGACTGTATCCTTCATACTAAAGCCATCTGAGTTGCTCTCCTCATTGCTAGGACAAAACACCTGGCAGACACAGCTTAAACAAGTTTGTTTTAGCTCAGTTTCAGTCCATAGTTAACAGACTCAAAGGCAGAAGCAGGATGGCACACGGATATGGTGGAGAAAAACTGTTCAACCCTTAGCAGACAGGAAGCAGAGATAGAAGAGCAGAGTGAGGGAATGATGTGTTTCCTGGGCCACAGCCCCAGGGGACCCAGCTCCAAACCCTTACCCTTACCCAAGAGGTAAGCTAGCGAGCTCACCAACACATGAATCCACCGGAGAGGGAGCGCCACACCTTCATCATCTGATCTCCTTCTACATGCCATGTAACCTGAGGAAACTTCTTTTAGATATAAACCACAATGGAGACTAAATGGACAAAACACTGGATAAAAAACAAATATGCTTCTTTAAAAAGATAAATGGACTTCGCAGACTTTTAGTCAAAAAACTCAAAAGAAAAAGAGGGAAAACCTAAATCAATATAATTGGAGAAGAAAACAGTTGTTGCAATAGGCAATACTAAAATTCTGAATATCATTAAGGATTATTTAAAAATTTATCTTCTAATAAGTAGAAGAATCTAGAAGAAATAGATGTATTTCTAGACACATAGTCTACCAACACATTGAACCAAAAAAAAAAAAAAAATCTAAGCTGCTCAATAACACACAATGACATTGAAATAGTAATAAAAATAACTCCTAACAAAGCAAGTTCAGGATGGGGTTTTAGCTTAATATTAGCAAACATTAAAGAATTAACCCCAGTGCTTCTTAGAAGAGTCCATGAAGTAGAAATGGAATGGATGCTCTAAACTCATTCTATGAGGCCAACATCACCCAAGAATACAATCAGACAAGGGCACAACAACAGCAGAAAGTATAGACCAATATCCTTGATGAAGGCAAGTTATAAAAATTTCTTAATAAAATACAAACTGAACTTAACAACATATTGAAAGAGCATAGACAATCATCAAATTGCTTTAATTCAGGGGATGGATACAGGATGGCTCAAAATATACCAGTCAATAAATATAATATAACACATAAGTAGAATCAAAGATAAAATCCTATAATCACTTCAATTGATATAGAAAGAATATTGAACAAAATTCAATGTCCTTCATTATGAGCTCTGAAGAAACTAGGTACTGAAGGATGATATCTTAGCACAATATAGGCAACATACAACAAATCCACAGCTAATACCATTCTATGGAGAAAACCATAAAATGTTTCCTCTAAAATTATGAACAAGGAAAGGATCCCACTCTTACCACTCTTACTCAGTGTAGTATTGGAAATTTTAGCAAGAGCAATTAGGCAAGAAAAAAAATGTATAAAATAAGAAAGAAAAAGTTCAAATTATCCTATTCAAAGGCGTATGACTCTATTTAGAAGACAATAAACATTCCCCCAAAAGACTTTTTGAGATGATAAACAAATTCAGCACAATTGTGGGATACAAAGTCAGCATTAAGAAAATCAATACTAGGGCCAGTGAGATAGCTCAGTGGACTAAGCTCCTGCTTTGGCAAGTACAGGAACCAGAGTTCAATTCACATCGTCATGTGTTACGCCAGCCCCACTCTCTGGCATGCTGAGCCAGCGACTGAATCTGGCTGTGGTGGCTCATGCCTGTAATCCCAGTGCTTGGGAGGCTGAAAGCAGGAGGATCACTAGGAGTCCAAGATGCCTAGTGAGATCCTGTACCAAATAAACTTTAAAAAGAAAACACTGCAATTGTTTTCAGAGCTTCTTTTTCCACCTCTCTTTGAAGCACTCCCACATCACTTCCTTGTTCTTGGATTGTAGCCTGCCATCAGTTAGCCTCTTTGGCTTTGCTCAGTGCTTCCTTGGCTTTTTCTTTAAATATAGAATCATTCCCTTTTTTGCGCCTCTGACAAAGGCTATCCATTTTATTTCACCATTAAGAATATGCAAGTCTTCTCTACAGGCCTAATCATCTAAATCACCTGAAAACTTTGGTAACTATCCAATCTTTTCCTCTAGAAACTTCATTTCAGTGTCTCCTACTAACTTCTGTTTCTCTTCTTGCTCTTCTTTAGCTCTTAACTGAACTTTCACTTTTTGTTTCTTTTTTCATTTTTCTTTGCAAAATAATCTTCCTTAAAAAGTGTTAGCAAAAAAGCGTTAGCAAATATTGACCCCTTAAGTGTTTTGTATAGTGTTCTTCTCATCTGAACATTTAGTAGTTGATCTTTTTCTTCTAGCCATTCTTTGATGTCATTGAGAGTAAAAAATAGTCATAGAGGATTAGCAAGAATCCCTAAACAAATGCAAATCAAAACGTCCCAGGTTTAAATGAGAGGGAAAAGGAAACAAAGTTGCACATACTGGGTCAGCTAACAGAAAAGCAGTTTCAGGGCAAGAAAACACAATTTGGTAGCGATGAGGAACAAGATGAAATGGTACAGCTAGACCAGTGACAAAAGCAAGAGAAGAAACAGCCAAAGGAGAACCTACATCAAACAATAGAAAACAGTGCTGGAGACTAATAGTTCAGTAAACAAATAATAATAATAATAATAATAATAATAATAATAATAATAATAATAAATAATTATTCATTTTAGGTTTTAAGCCACTTTTTCTCTTTGGAGGCTTTTAAAAAGAAAACCAAATTAAGTCTACTTCAATGTCCACCAGTAACAGAGATGTTAAGCCCAAGTACTTATGTTATAGAGTAATAGTATCACTAAGCTTCTCTTCTGGAAGGTTAAGAACTTAAGTTTGCAGACTAAAAAATTAGAGGAAAAAGAAGGGCTACAAGGACAGCCAATATTTTGGCCCTAGCCCTTCAAGGTCAGTGGGGACTCGGGACATAAGAGAACCTGTATTATAACATCCTATAACTCAGTGGTGTCCCAAATTTTCTGTTCAATGAGATTACAGGGACACAGAGGAAAGGGATTGACGATGTACAGTGGATCTAAGGAGTGTCACCTAGAGAGAAAACATTCTCTCAGGCTTTCACAGACAGCAAACTGGTCAAGCAATGGGCATGACTCGTCCAGATGGCTAACACTGACAAAAGTTCTACAAAACACTATACATGATTTCAAGCTAAATCCTGAGGGGATTTGATTGACCTTGTCAGATACAAAAGTTACATGTCTTTTTATACAGATCTTGCTTTAACTTGGCCTTAACCACCCAGCAGAAAGGTTTAACCAGAAGTCATAAAAAGTAAAGCCAGATTAGTTTGCTGAGCTGTGAAAGGCTCAAGTCAACAGCTTCTAACATTGCCAGCTCTGCCAATAATCCACAACTATTGAGGAATGTTGGACTATGTATACAACTACTTTCTGTTGGTTCAATGAGAAGAAATATTTGTGCCAACAGTATAAATTATTATTATATCAAATATGATATAATAAAGTAAAAATAAAATAAAATAAGATGTCGACCAGTAAAATAGGACAATTTTTCTTTTTTGGTTCAAACTTATCTTTTTTGTTGTTGCTATCCAAACAAATTTTTTCATGGATAGTTCTGTGTGTGTTCAGATAATTCAAACATCAGAAGGAAGATTCTCCCACTAAATTGCCTTCATAATATGAGAATGTATTAGTATAACAAAATATATACTATAAGCCGGGCGTGGTGGCTCACGCCTGTAATCCCAGCACTTGGGAGGCTGAGGCAGGAGGATCGGTGCGAGTTTGAGACCAGCCTGGGCTACAAAAAGTGAGCTCAAAGCTAGCCTGAACTGCATAGCGAGACCCTGTCTCAAAAAAAAAAAAAAAAAAAAAAATATATATATATATATATATATATATATATATATATATACTATATAAAAAGCAAAAAAAATAAAAAGATCAATATTTTTAGTAATGAATTAGCTAAGAAAGAAATCAGAAAAATAATCTCATTCAAAATAGGCTCAAAAACCCTAAGGATTAATGTAGGCAAAGAGGTGAAAGACCTCTATAGCAAAAATATTTTCCCCTAGGAAGAAGAATAAAAGAAGGACCTAGGTTCTCTTCACTTTTAACCAACACTATAGAAGTTCTGGCCAGGGCATAAAGTAAGAAAATGGAAGACATATTGATTAGAAAGAAAGAACTAAGTGCTTATTCTACAGAGCTATCTCCCTAGCCCAGCTGTACATTTTTAATCAATTAGTTTTTCTTTAGATTGTGAAGATAAAAAAATTCCTTAGTTTTCAATAAATGGTCCTGAGCCAGCTAGATGTCCACATTCAAAAGAATGAAGTTGGACCTTTATGTGTCTATTCCATATACAAAAATTAACTCAAGTGGGTTGTAAAAATCTAATAAAACTAAGAGTATTTGGACTAGGCAAACAATGGTTTCTTTGGTATAGCACAAAAAACATTAACAATAAAGTAAAAATAACTTTGGCTACATCAAAATTAAAAACATTTTGCTTCAAAGAATGCCATTACACAAGTCAAAGAATTCATACGACACAATATAAAGAGACACATAACCCAATCAAGAACTGGGCATTTCCCTTAAAAAGCCATACAAATGATGAGTAAGCATACAAAAGCATGCTCAACATCACATACTGTAGGGACTATAAATAAGAAACCACTTTAAGCCCATTGGAATAACTGCAATAAAAAAGATAGAAGTATTGAAGAGGATGTGGTGAAAGCGGAATATAGTATTGATGGAGCTACAAAATAGTGTAGGCTCTTTGAAAAACAATCTGACAATTCACCAAAATTGCCTAAGTGGTGGTACACACCTGTAATCCCACCTACTCAGCAGGCTGAGGCAACAAGATCGCAAATTTTGGGCCAGCCAAGGCAACTTAAGAAGACTATGTCTCATAAAGAAAAGAGGGGAAGGTCTAGTGATGTAATTATCCTGGAATTTATGCTCAGTACAGGACCAAAAAAAGTTAAACATAGATTTACCATATGATCAAAATTCTACTTCTAGGGGCTGGAGAGATAGCTCAGTAGAATAAGTGCTTGCCTGGCAAATGCAGGGTCCTCAGTTCAATCCCCAGTACTACAAAAAAAAAAAAAAAAAAAAAAGATAAAAAGAAATTCCACCCATATATATATAATTACTCTGCATAAAAATGTTTGCCTCCCCAAAAAAATGTTTGACCCTCATAAAATGTACACAAGTGTTTATAGCAGCATTAATCAGAGTATCTGCCTGCTGTCATCTGAAGTAGGAAGATCCACATGTACTCTAAATGTACTGTAAAAGAAATGGAAAATTTTAGAAAGAAGGGCTAGCGTACAAGTGGCACTGAGAAGCACATAGGACCCCTTACCCCCCAATAGGTCTTACAAGAGGAAAGAACTGAGACAGTGCAAAGATCTCAAGGCAACCAAGTTTCAGTTTTGAACATTTTTTCTCAACTCAAGTTTCATTATTGATCCCCTAAGGATTCACTTAGGCATTTAGTTTGACTGTCCCCCATGAAATTTAAATGTGAGAGATCTACATTGTATCCTAAAAAGTAAGGCCTTTTCACCTCCCAAGAACTCATTTTTGGTCTTATTGGGATTTTATGGAGAAGAACAAAGTGACTGAACTATCAAAAGAAGAGGCTGAGAATACATGAAATCCAGCCCAGGAAACACTGAGATACCAATCCATTCACACAGATCACTAGATTCCTTGCATAACCCATGCTCAATTAGTTAACCACACAATGAAAAGTTAGTAGGTGGGAATAACAAACAGAATCACAAGCCTCTACTTGCAGACTGTATTGGTCCTATACAGTGAAGACTTGTGATCCAATACATGCCATCCTCATAGACTTAAATACTTCATATTTTCAGAACAGCTGATGTCCTTAAGATGTTGCTATTCACAGGGAAAAACCACTAGTCATTTCATGTAAATCTATATTGAAAATACAGCAGAGATAGTTCTACCCTCTAACCAAAATGATTCGCACATATCCTTATTATTATCTTAGGGAAACTTGCAATGCACAGACTTCCACTGTGTCTGGGCAGCATGAACCAGCCATGTGGCAAGCTGTGTTATTGTCAATACATCTGTTCATTTCCTGTGAAAAAGTGGAGGACTTCTTGTTAAAATACACAAGTTGTTAAAGTATTGCTGTTACACAGTAATGCAGAAAGACAAGGAAAGGGAAATTTTAGAATTGATGCACCAGAGATAAGAAAAAGAACAGCCACAAAGGGTAGCCTATGGGAGACATGGTTGACTCAATAGCTAGAATTCCTGGAGACACTTGACCCAGGATCCTAAAAAGGTACCCATCACAAGTTCTCTTAAGACTAAATTTCATGACTGAGCTTCATTTTATAGCTAGAGCTAATGTAACAGAAGCTCCTCAGAAGTCTCCCAGGACAGCCTGACAGGTTCAGTTGTACTAGCCCTCTGAGGAAAAGGGTTGACCACATGCATAAATTTTATGCTCTGGACTTTAGGCAATGCCTGTGCTATGCAATACACATAGTAGATTACAACTAGCCTTTTCTTTTCTTTTCTTTTCTTTTCTTTCCTTTCCTCTTTCTTTCTTTCCTTTCCTTTCCTTTCCTCTTTCTTTCTTTCTTTCTTTCTTTCTTTCTTTCTTTCTTTCTTTCTTTCTTTCTTTCTTTCTTTCTTTCTTCCTTCTTTGGTGGCCAGCTTGGACCATCCTGGGGGCAGGGCTGGCATGGCACAAACCGCGGTCCCTGTGCTTGCCTGAGCGTGTCTAAGTAGGCACTTTACACCACTGAGCTAGCTCACCAGCCTACAATAACTTTTTTATGTAAAAAAAATTTTAAAGAGACAAATGAAATGCAATGGGATGGAATAGGATGGTTTTGGATGGGACAGAATAGAATAGAAATATCCAGAATGTATCACACATAGGAAAGATAAAACTCATTTCATTAAACTTCAGGAACAATTATATGAATTTATATACAGTACTGTACTTGCATATACATGTAGGAATGGGAATCCTGGATCATGACTTGAAATTTATTTCTTAATTTGTGTCACAGTCAAAAAAATTCAAGAGATTCTCAACTAGATAACAATGGCTAACAATTGCAGTGTCGGTGTGATCCATCTCTCCTACCTCATGCTTCGGATTTCACTTCACTCCATCCTACTCCTCATCTCTCTCCCCTTTGCTGCACTGCCCATTCTATTCTTCGGCATTCCCTCCCCTATCTTGTCTTTAAGACTCTCATCAGAGATTGCTTGTTATCTGGAACTAGAAGACAGGATTGGAACTGGGAGCAGCAATCGAAGTTCTCTTCTTACCTCCGTACACCAACTGGTCAAATAACAAGCAAAAACTCAAGGCTTCTGATATCCCACATTGTATGCAAATAGAGTATTGAATTCAGAATGTGAGCGTCATTATCTAGCTAAACTCACTATGAATGATGGACTAACAAGGACAAGTACCCACTTACACATATTGTGTCATCTGAAGACTTCAAAGCAGGGCCTCAGATATGATGGTCCTGATTAAACATTCAAAAAGCATGGATAAAAAAGCAAAGGCAGAATGGAAGCCTGGCCCACCCAGCCAAAAAGTGCATAGGAGGAACATCCTGGTGGAAACACTGAAAAGGTGGCTCAGAGGATGCCAAGTGAAGCTGAGTTTGGTCAGGAAATCACTGTTTTACCTCTTCTGTGTATAATAGATGAACCAAAGTGCAAGTACGCTAGAGTTGTTCTTACATAGGAGCTTCAGTATTGTGGTACAGATTTATTGTGCTACTGCTAGTTCAACTTGAGATAACTTTCAGGAAGCTGATAGAGACTGTTAGGGGCCAAAGTCTTCTTGTCTTCCTGAAAACTATGATAATAATATACACATACTTTTGACGTCATTTTATAATCCACATAATAAAAACCCATGTGTTCAGTGAGTTAGTGGTCATCCCAATGTACCTGGTCCTGGTCAAAATGAAAAAAGAAAGAACTCAGACCTTTAGATTTGTAAGTGAACAGTATATTGAAACTGTCGCAGAAAAGGCTCTGCGTGCCAGACTGGAAGAGAGAGCCCTGTATCAGAGGTGGGAGGGCCCTGTATCAGAGGTGGGAGGAGGGATGCCTGCAGAACACAAAAAGCTTTTCTAGCCCTCATTTCTGTCCTTCTCTGCAATGGAAAATAGGGGAAATGTTGGCAGCAAAACAAAACAAGTGCCATCTCAGATTTTCGAAAAGTATTCTATTACACGCAGTGCTTAATGATATCTAGCATTAATCAAAACGAACACCCAAAGCCAACTCCACAGAATGTTTTGTGATTATTAAATGATACAGCATACTGGGAACAGACACTTTTGCATGGGAGATCCAGCTGAGCTTGTTTTCCTTTGTTTCAACATTTTCCTCTCCAACTTTTTACCATCCTTTCTTTCAAAAAGGAGGGGGAACCTATTTGTAATAGCTGCTCTAGTTTCTGCCCTTAGAAATCTGCTCTATTTATTAACTACTCCTCCGGTGAAGAAATTCCACTGAAATTCCTTCAGGGCCTGGCTGCCTTTCAGCCCCTCTCTGCACATTCCTGCCTCTATGTATGTCACCATCTTAAATAGCTGAGCCTTCTGTGCTTTAATAAGGTCTCTTTATAATTTTTTTTTAAGAACACAGACCTAGTTTTGCCAAGTTTCTGAATACCTCAGATTGTAAAGCCCCCATACTACTAATTAATTTCTGTTCTACCTTGTCTATGTCCTTACTGGTCGGTTAATAACATAAGGACCAGAACTGACCTCATTACAATAACGTCTTCCTCAGGAATGGAAATGATTCCTCCAGGCTGGCGTTTGAATTACATTCCCCTTTCCCATTATCCCACCTCCCACAAGGTGCCGTGTTAAAGATTTAGGTGTGCATTCATCATAGATTCTAATTTTCTGGGTTCCAAATTTTTTGTACTAAATTTTTAAAAAGGTATGTTCTTTTTCTCTGGTTAGTTCATGACTTGGCCGAGTATGGGCTGTTTTGAAGAAAGGAGAGAGAGAGAGAGAGAGGAGGGGAGGGGAGAGTAGAGGAGAGAGGACAGAGGGGAGAGAGAGGGAGAGATGAGAAACAGAGATACAGAGAGAGATTGGGAATATGACTGAGTTGCCATCAGAATTAACCTTAAAAAAAAGAAAAAACTGTAAATATATTATCTGTAATATTATCTGTATTATCTGTAAATTTGTTGTCTTATGACAACAGCTTGCTTGGAAAGCTTTTAGAAACTCTTAAGAAGAGCATCCCACCCCTAGGGTATAAGTAGTCAGCAAACATTTCATCTTGATTTTACCCAGACAGAGGTTTTTGAGTTGTGGTCCTTTGAGAAAACCCCAGAACTCTCCACAAATTCAGATTAGTGAAGTGTTTCTGCACTTTGTGCTTCCCAATTCCTACTCCACGCCCCTGCTTAACTTACCCTCCAGACCCTTGGTTGTTAATAGTAGCAAAATCCAATACCAAAGCACAGAATTTACTGGTTCACATGTTTCGCTGACTCATGAGAAGGTGAAAAGTAGTGCTGTGGATGAATTGAGGCCTGGGTATTGAGGCCACTTCAGTTTCCTCTCAGAGTGCCTTCTGACAGTTTCCAGAGCCTTGGTGAGCTCTGAAGGCAGCCATGCTCTCTATGGCTATATAAGTCATCATTTTAAATAGTAACAGATGTTTCTAACTTGGGGCTCTTGGTGGCCCTTGTCTGTCTCATTCTTTCTGTAGCTTCTGAGCTTCCTCCCTGCTGGCGGCGAAATCTTCCTGTATCTATACAGCAAATTTCTACTTCCAGTCACTTTTAATTTGTGAGTTTGCCGAGACATCATGCCTTCTGTGGCTTGGAGGGCACTGTGATCTTTTTGCTGAATCATGCTCCACAGTTTATATTCGGTCTAAACCTCATCCTCATAACACAAAAGGAAAAGTAGATGTTAGAGATAGGTTAAATGCTTCGCTGAGAGCTAAGCTATATTCAGAGGTCTTCCTCTTGTACTGGATCATGACAGCCAAGAGATTTTGTCCTTCGTAACTCAGCCCTTTCCTTTGGGGAGCTCCTATTCTTGCATTTCTGTAAGCCAGAGACAGGGCTTCAACTGTGCCCCGAAACACAGGGAGAGTCTCAGTGATTGTGTGGCAGCCTCAGGGCACTTCTCTACTCCACAAGCCTTGCCCATCTAAATCTTTCCCTGAGAATGTGCTTCGGGTGTGGACAAAATCCACGCTCTTGTCCTGAGGATAGATGAAGTGGGGCGATGCAGTCTGGTGCTTCTTCTGCCCCTATGGAGAAATCCAGGCTCCAAAATGAGACTCCAGTAAGGCAAGAATCAAGCAATGAGTTCAGCCTTTGTTCCTGTGGTTCTGGTGCTTAAAGATCTGTGAGCCACGATACCTCCTCCACTTCTGTGCACTCCATTCTGGACGCCTCCACAGTCTTAAAGCGCAAGGGAGCTAATTCATCATTCTGTGGTTAAGCTAATTCATCATTCTATGTCTTGGATTTCAGTTACTTGGAACTAAAAATGCTTTGACTGAAATCTCTTCCCTTGTGAATGACAGAAATGATTTTGAGACTCCACTGTCAACAACAACAAATCTCCAAGAAATATAAGAAGATACCAGCCCTTATATAACTAAGAAGAACATAGAACAGGTTCAATTTTACTAGACACTATGGAAATGTTTGTGAAAAACTATTATAAATCTTTCAGGTAAACGAGCAACCCCAAGATCAGTTATTGCATAAAACTGCTGACACACAAAAGAGAAAGAGACTGAGAAGTAGGAGGTACTGTGCTGAAAAATAACACCAGAGAGCTCAGCCAAGCAAAAAGATGAAGACCAAGATAACCATGGGAGTCAAGTAAAAAGTCAATATCTAAGGAGCTTACATCTAGAAATGTAGGTTTCAAAGAGGAGAAAAGAGGTATAAACTCAAAAGTAGTACAACCGGGGCCCAAAGCCAGGCCAAATGAGGGAAATCCTGCCATCCCCTCTAGGCCGCTGTAGGGGGTCATGAGGTGTACATTGTGTCTATCTAACCTAACACCAGTCCCTTTGCCTTCCCTACTCTCTTCTCAGAGACTGCCACAATGAAATTAGGCAACAGGATTGCCCTAATATTTGGCTTTATATCGCCCATTTTGTGTTGGGAATGTGTCATAATTAAAAAAAAAAAAACCCTATGTGCCAGGAACAAACAAATTAGTGATTTATAACAAATAAAATGATAATCAACATATAATGAACCCTACCCATAAAAGAGAACTATGTCTATAAGGAGCTCTGTGGGAGGGTGGGAAATTGAAGACAGAGGTTTCTACATGAGGGGTGATGGTGCTCACAAGTTCAGAGTGAACTCTTAAAATGCATCCTTGCAAGATGGTGTGACCCAAGGAAGCAGGGTAGACCTGAGTGGGTCTGCCCAAGTCCAGATTTGGGCTGCTGCCTCTCACTTGGTGAGAGCAGGCCGTCTCACCCTTGTGTGCACACTGAGAAAGCTGTAGCACTCGTAGCTCAAGAGTTGCTGCAGGTACTGAGTATGTTACTATGCATGACTAGCTTGGGACAACGCCTGATCTACAGTAAGTGCTGTGAAAGCACTGGTCAATACCGTGATCTTTGCAGGGGAATGGGATAGCTCCAGAGGCTTCTTCTCCTGCAGTAGAAGAGAAGTTACATTCTTTCCCAGGGCCAACTCCTTCTGACACAATGTGTTAAGAGAACAGCTTAAGCCCAGACAGAGCCAGGAAGCAGTGGGCACATCTTTTCACTGCCTTGGCGGCTCCCACCTCAGTACACGCGGTATGCTCTCCTAGCACTCTTCCTCCTCTGTTTTCAATTTATCGACAGTGAGACTTTTGGTCTCAAGGAAATCTGAAACGTAATTCCTCAAGTTAAAAAAAAAAAAAGAGTTATTATTTTGTCCTCCTTGATATCCAACTGAGCTACCTGGCAAGCCCCCAGTCCTCCTTGATAGCTAATTTATTTCCAGACTGTTTGTTGGGTGGTTACATTGGCTGATTAATATGTTCATTGGTTGATTTTATAGCACCAAGAAACTCCAGGAACTGCAAGTGTTGCTTAGCTGGCAGAACACTTGCTGAGCATGTGCAAGGCCTTGCTTCCATCCCCAGCACTGCAAAAGAACAATATGAAACAAAACAACCACTACCGCCATCCCCTACACCCAAACATGCCAAGAGATAACTATTTTAATAGATTTGTTTTCTAAAACAGCTTACCTTGCATTCTTGGGAGACGTCATGCAAAGAGAAAGAACAAGGAAAGTTTTCTGCTGAAATCTGCACAAAATTGGTGTAGAATAGACTTAAGAATGTATGATATTTTATAATGAATTTCCTTCTAATTAAAACACATTTCAAGTAGACTCAGTCTCATATTAAAAGTGCCATTGTTTTACCTTCTGTAACCTTGTGGTAGGGAATATTCTAAGATAGCCATCAAGATTTGTGTCCTCTGGAATATACCCTCCATGTCATCTCCTTCCTCTGAAAGAGGCCAGGACTCATGAAGATAAAATATCACTGTCATGTCTAGGTCAGGTTATGTGACAAAGGTAGACATTGTGAAGATGCAGTTCAGTCTCCACTCAGTTGAACTTACATTAATTGAAAGGATCCTCCCTTTGGTGGGCCTGCCCAAAATGGGGAGCCTCCAGACATCTCAAGGCACTGACAAATGCTCTCCAGTGGTCTGTGAAAAGCAAGCTGCATGCTGAACAGGGGCTACATGGTTAAGATCTCAGGGCAGCCTTTAAAACCTGAGAGCTCCCTCAGTTTGTCCCAACAAGAAAATGAAGACTCAGTTCTAAGTCTGCGAAAAATTCAACCCTGACAAACAACAAATGAAAGGTGGGGAGAGAATCCTGAGTCTCAGATGAGATCACTGTCCATGACAAAGCCTCCACTGCAGCCTTCAGGGACCCTGAACAGGAGACCCACTTACCCCATTATCTAGACTCTAGATCCATGAAATCTGAGAGGCCCCCTAAGCACCCAAGCTCATGGTAATTTAGTATTCACCAACAGAGAACAAACACAAACTCAGTCAGGGATCCTTCAAGGCTTTCCTGAGGTTCCTACTGGTATCTTCAAGAAAAGGAGCACAACTCAGAAAAGTGAACAGTTGTTGATAGCCCAGAGGAGTGAGATATGGCAAAAAGCCCAGAGGAGGTCTTGAGAACACCTTCCTACCACATGGGAGAAAATTTGGAACTAATACAGAAGCAGAGGCAGTAATGTTACAAATGAACATTTTTCTTTTGATGTAGAGCATTAGAATAGTATATACTTGTTGAAGAAAGTTTTGAAATGAAAAGCAAGGAAATGTACATTGTAACAATGCCAGGTATAGATACTTTGTTTCTGGAATTTTCTTCAACCTAATCAATCAGTATTATCCTGGGTCATCACCTTTTGCTATCTACCTTGTCTTTAAAAACACATGGTGTTCTGTCTCATGCTGAGAGTTACTCAACTGTTGCCTTATAGCCAACAGTTAAGTCAGTTTTTCACACTTGATCTTAGCCAAAAGGCTGAGAAGTAATGTGTTCAGTCAGTTTTTAAATGTGTATCTTTTCATTTGCATGTGTTTATGATCCATAACAATCACGTATATCTTGGGGAATTGGTACATATACATATAAATTATTTATTCCTTCTATACTTCTTCCCTCCTCCCCTAGGTCCCTTTCCTGTCTCCGCTGAGTCCATCTCCCCACTTCCTACCATCTGCTTTTTATAAAATATGTATTTTGGACCTGGGAAAAACTTTGAAACATCAGAGCTTGTAGGAAATGGTATTTGTTCACAGAGCTGCTTGCCCTGACATTTGACTGCATTCACCACTTTAAAACAGTCTAAAATAAATCGAGTAGAGGTCCTGCTGTACAAAATCCTATCTTACCCTGAGTCTCCTCTGTCCTCAGATAGTCTTTTTGTTCAAACATGCTCTGGCTTGATCCAGATTATATGTTCTCATTACAGTTTCCTCCCCTGGGAAATCTGTTCTTTTCTGGCCTCTCTCCCTGTCTCCTTCGTAAACATTAAGGTATGATATGAGATTTGTCCTAAGCAATGTTTACTTTCTCCTTTGGTAAAAGGACTCTTCCATCTCTGAGAAAGCCCTATTGCTGCTACCACTAATAACTCACTTCTTGCACACGTGCAAAATAAGTCCGCCTGCCTTGGGGTGAAGGGTGACCCTCCATTCTCCCTGCACAGGGCTTGCCTTCGCCATCTTATGCACAGTCATTGCATCTCTGCAGCTTGCCCCTGTTTGTTGTTTTACATGGAGTGGCCACGGGACTTTCCGAAGGGTGACTCAAAGGCGGACCCTGAATTCTGGCCCCGCCTCTAGCGTGTGATTGACATCCTGGGGGCAGAAGGGACTTTGGCAAGGAGATGACCTGAGTATTTTGACCTATAGTGTGTGACATAGGTTTCAGAACCAAACAGGCTTTGGGTTGGGCACCAGTCCTGAAGCCAAAGGCATGTGACTGAGTGTTCTTTTTCTTCAGCTTCCCCATTTTCAATCTGCGGTTGGTAGTAATATCGTATTATTGAGCAGATTAAGTATAATCATCCCTGTGTCCTTGGTAAAGTCCTTGGCATATAACAATAAGGTAAAACTAAAATCATGACCATGTATAAGTTACTTCTAACAGAGTGCACTAGTGAAGGCTTCAGAGAGGGGGAGTAAAATGCAGTCTAAGATTAGAGTGTCAAAGGTTAGGATAGAGAAGACAGGTCCAACAAGAGTCTATTTCCGCTCAGAGAGCATATCATATGCAAAGGCTCTGTCGTAAAAGTAGTTTGGTTTACTGAGGAGTACTAGAAGGAAAAGAGAGTGGATTGGTTGCTATGCAAGAGGGAGCAAGTATCATGCAAGGCCAGCTTTTATGACAGGTATGTGATTTGGCTCTTGAGCCTATATGTGGAGGGAATTCATCTAAATATTTACATCGGAAGGTGAAGAGATCACATTTTGAAAGTTGTGTCTTCTAGGAGCAGTGTGATGGACTGGACTGGAGCTGACTAAATAGATACAAGAGGCTGGTTAGCAAGCTTTTGCACCCAAATAGGCAAGGGACAAGACTGCTTAGCCAGGATCATGTTTTCAGTGATGGAAGAAGTAAGTAGAGTTGACAGAGAGTGACAAGGAATGAAGGAGACAGAAATACCAACATGCTCTACAGTGATTCAGGCTTGCCGAGCTGGACAGATTAGGGGGCCATTACCTGAGGCACACTGCCAGGAGGAGATGCTCAGAGAGACAGTGCAAGAACTAAGACGCCCTGGAGATATTCACAAGGACACGCTGGATAGAAGGCTGAGTAAATCACTCTTGATGCAAGAAGGTGGTGAAGTGATGTCGGGGTGGTATTTGGGCAATTGGCTTGAATGGAATTGGGGGCACTGGACATAGTCAATTACACCCCAGTGTCAGTAAGCTATGCTTTTTAAAGCTTCCAGTGATGCTAATGTGCATATAGGACCAGGAACTGTTGCACCAAATATCCTGTTGTGCTGAGACAAGAAGACATGGGCAGCAGATCAGCTCTCTCGCATAGTGGCGAGCTCTCTGGTTTCACCCATTTTCCAGTTCATGTTGAACTGAACGCAGAAATATTCAGCTGCGTCATGGGGCATCCTGTAAGGGCTTGGGAAGGTTCTGGTGCTTCCCTGTGGTCTTTTGTGAGGAATTAGTCCCAGGTGAACTTCCTTGGCTCTCAGGTATTTCAATTCTCTCATTGTTATGATTCTTTTTGCGGGGGAGGGCCTTTCTTGGTGGAGCAAAAGCCTGTAGCCTCAAGACTGATGACACTTGGTGGTGTTATTTTCTTGGTTTCCCAGGAAACGAGACATTCCTCTAATTTCTTTCTATTTGCCCTGCTACCCTCTCCTGGCCTCTCTTGTCCTGCTCAAGGAATGGACCAGTAAATGACTCATGCCCTCTGCCTAAGAAGACATCCATGTAGGGTCTTCATCTGATAGCTAAACATCAAATTCAGGGTCCCACCTACCTACTCCACTTGGCAGAGTTTGAGTGTGAAGTACTCAACAACCTCTACCTGTTAGTAATGGTGAAAATAACTCGAAATGATGGACACTGACTCTTGGTACTGAAATACCTTCCCTCATTCTATCTCCTCCACTGTATTCTGCATGTGTAGCTTGCTTTGAAACTGAGAACAGTAGTGTGCAATAAGCTCTGGGACAGTGTGACACAATGTTTAGCAGCTGTCCTGTAAGTTCAACTCTAGCTGAAGATTAAAGTTACCTGAAAATCTCGAAAAGAAAACCAGTGTGCCAGCTTCAAGTCACAGAAAACTTTTTTGGTTTTGGCTAAAACTCCTAACTTTGTAGTTTCTCACCCTCTCTTTAAAATTTATTTTTGTGTTTTTAATTAATTTTTAATAATTACAGATTATCATACAATTTAAAGAAATAATACAGTTCAATTCCATGTACCCTTTGCCCCATTTTCCCTAATGATAACATCTGAAAAATTATAGTATAAGGTCATAACCAAGATATTGATGTTGATGCAATAGTTTCATTAAAATTAATTGCTACTTTAGCAATATATTGCAAACATTAATCTGTTCTTTATGTATTTAACTTTGTCATTTCAAGAATGTTACATAAAAAGCACTTATACAGCATGTAACATTTTATATTTTATTGTATAATTCTCTAAAAATTCATCCAGGCTTCTAAGTGTATCATGAATCAAAACCTTGCTCCTTTTCTTGCTGAGTAGTATTCCATAATATGGATGGATAATAGTTTGTTTAACCATTTGCCTGTGGAAAGAATTCCAAATTATTTGTAGTTTTTAAAAATTATGAGTAAAACTGTCCCAAGTATTTGCGTACAGGATTTGTTGTTGTTGTTGTGGTTGTTGTTGTTGTAAGAGTTCTTTCTCTGGGTTAAATGTTCATAGGTACAATTGCTGAGTTGTATGGTACTTACATGTTCCAATTTTATAAAACAACTGCATCGCCCTATGAGAGATTCTTAGCCAAATCACACTGGTACAACAGAGGAAAGGAACCTCGTCACATGCAGAAGGCACTACGCTTGGGGTAACCTCATTCTATGAGAGCTTATTCATCTGAGAGACTCAACCCATTTCTACCTCTTAATGGTCCCACTGCCCCTCAACATCACTGCACTGAGACTATGTTTCCAGCAGGTGAAATCTTCCAGATGACAAGAAAAGGAGACAGGTGGAAGGAGAAATGGGATCTCTCCAATTAAATCATTTCTTTCTCAGCAGCCTTTCCAGAGGTTAAATCTAACACTACTTTTTTATTACAGCTAACATTTATCTGACAATACCTGGCTACAAAGGACTCTGGGAAATGTCCTCTTATCCAATTTCATTTCTACCAGGACTAAACGTGGGATTTTATTCATGAGAATAAGCTGAGTGATGTTGCAATATCAACCTCCACATCTCAAAGGTTCAAGGACTTATTTCCTCCTCCCATTATTTGACTGTCCTGAACGGGTCCGGGATCTCTGCTCTGTGTTATCTCCACAAACCAAGAATACTGTCAATCACTTTGCCATGGGGAAGAGGAGTGGAGAATAATGAGGCAACTCTTAATCTGTTTCTTAAAGTCCACATCTTATTTGTCAAAACAAGTCATGTGGCCATATCAAACTACAAGGTACAGGGAACTACTTTTCTATCATTTTTTCAAAAGAGGGAAACACAGAAATGTTTAGTAAATATCAGAAGGACTTGTGAGAGTTGATGAAGGGACTGATGATTATTGAAATAGGAAGCAGTCTGCCACAAGGTCAGACTTCTGTGTGGTTTTTTAACTACTTGTGCCTGCACTAGCTTTTGTGTATTAATAATCTTATGATTTTACTTGTCATCTTCTAAATGCACTATGCTATTGTATAATTTAGTCCATTTATTCACTGGATTTGCTCTCTGTGGAATGTCTTTTCCCATTTAACTCCACTGCCTTCATGACTGTTTAGATGCACTTCCTGCCCTGTGCCTGTCTCACAGTCCTTTATGTAAGCCCTTAGGACTAGGTACAGGTGTGAATTCCACAGCCATAACCTGCTATGGCAGCTCTGCCCCACAAAATCATCAGGACCCCGGGGTCCTTCTACATTGCACTTTGTAGCTTTTTGCATGCCACCTCCGGCTCAGCCTGGCTGCTTGAAGTCAAATCATTGTGTCTCAGTCGAGTCTGAAGAAGGGATGGGAAGGTCAAGACCTTTCTCATTAGTTGTGTTGTATAAGACACTTCTTACAGCCTATTACCAGTGCTGAGTCACATAGCCATTCCCTGCTGGAAAGTACCCTGGAAAATACAGTCTTTTTCTGGGCAGGCCTGTGTTCAGGTTAAGGTTCAGGCTCTATTTCTAATAGAGAGATGACACTGAGGCAGTTGGAGGCACAATTAGCCAATTCTATTGGAAAGACAAACATTACCAGTGCATTGTTTCATCTTCTTTTCAGATTTTATTCAACAACACTTATCCATTGAGTTCCTACTGTCTAATCACAAGCAAGATGGATATGGTCTCTGCGTTTTTGAAGCTTTCAAATGTTAAATGACCTCCCAGAGGAAGATATAATTGCAGATTCTGATTAATGAGATTAAAAAAAAAAAAAACAAAAAAAAACTTCTAACAAAGAGGTGAAGGGGTGGAAGCTATTTCAGGTGGAAGGGGAGATAAGAAAGATAAATCCTTCTGAGAGTTTTGCGGGGGAGTGTGGCTGGGGAGGGTAGCACAAGGATCAGTGGCCTACCCTGGGACCATTCCAGCAAGACAGGGTAAGAGCTGTGAAAGTGCTGGAACAATAAAAAGAAAGTGGTGTCTTTGAAGAAACGTGACAAAGGGCTGGTGGCTGGCACCTGGTGAGAAGGCAGTGAGGTGTGAGAGGCAGCTGGAATGTGCAGAGGCAGAGCCCAGGGTTTATATCAGGCTAGAGGACACGGGATTCATTCACAATGGATTAGAAAGGCACTGGAGAGCTACTTTTCTTGGAAAATTATTTTTTAAAGTAAATAATTACTGAACATAAAGCAAATAAAGAAGTGAAGAAATAGTGATTTTTAAAAACTTTTTCATGAGTTGCAGTTCCATACATTATCCCACTATTTTTGTCATTCTTTATAAAATCTTTTTCTTTGAATGTTTTCCTTTTCCTATTCAAATTCATGCAATAATATTTGCATTCTTCTGAATTGGCTTGTTAAAATTCATCATTGGTTTATTTTCATTCTTTCTTAGGTCCCTCTTTATCATTTCCCTATTCTCTAAAAGAGGCAGAAAAATACAGAGTGACTCATTTGAGAAAAAACAAAAACAAGAATGATTATTTAATACAGCGCAATCTTTCTTCTGCTACAGCTACACGAGCCCTGCTTTGTGAGTTCGCAGCCTGGTGCAAATCATAAACTTGTGGATTCATTGTTGGTCTACACAGCCACAGAGACAGAATGGAGGAAGGGCCACCTGCGGTTCTTGTGGCTGCTTCTTCAGACACTGCCTCTGGTGTGTTTCCCACATCCTGAATCAGAGCTTGGTTCTTGAGTTAGGATTGATCTAGCTGCGATTTCGTTAGATTTTAGGTCTTAGGTCTTCTCTGTAGACCTACACAGATGTCCCTGTGCTGGCTTTAAAACTCCTGCTTCAAGCTTTGAGTTATCTTTTTTGATGTTTGATATCTTTATTAAGATAATACCAGAACACCTATAGGTAATTTTGCCTCAAAAGGAGGGAATTTCAGATGGAAGAACAAAGCAGGCCTTTCATGGGTCTGACAGGATCCCCTGGCAATGTACTGATCACACACTTGAGTCGTCTCTGTGCTAGGTGCTGGGATTCCGAGTATAGTGTCAGAAAGAGTCGGGAAGGATTCAAGCAAGGGCACCTCCTTAGTTGAGGTGTGAGTAGAGAACAAGCAGGGAAATATGATCTAGGAGGACGTGCAGGGAAGAGAAGTGACGCAAGCACAAGTGTGCAAGTATGTGAGGGCAGCCCAGGCTGGAACACGCTGCAGCACATGAGGAAGGCAAGCATAGGAAGCCGACAGCAGGTTGTGAGTAGGAAGAGGAAAGCAGCCCCTTGGCCTTGGATGGTGTCCCACCGGCATCGGGGAGTAACTGAAAGGTTGGATGTTGAAGACTGAGTTGAGGGAATCAGGATAAACTTCCTGAAAAGCACATGAAACAGTAGTTGGAGGGAGTAAGCTTCCAAACAAGAAAGCCAAGATTCAGTTTGGTCTTGTCTCGTGTTATTTTCAGACAGAATTTCACTATGTGGGCAATTGTGGCATCAAACTTATTATGTAACCCTGGTTTCAAAGTCAACATCTCAGCACCAGAAAACTTTTTTTTTTTTTTACAATAAGAATCAAACTCAGAAATGTGTGCTTACCAAGCAGGTACTGCGCTGCTGAGCTATATTACTGGGCCAGAAAACTTTTTTTTTTTTTTTTTTTTTTTTTTTTTTTTTTTTTTTTTTTTTTTTTTTTTTTTTTTTTTTTTTAAGTAGTGTACATGGCAGTTGGTTAAAAATTATGCTAGAGAAATGGCAGTAAGGTTGGAGGAAGACCCAAGCCATCAAGGATGCAGAATGGATGCATATTGAGAAAAAACTGGATGAGGGATATAATCAATAGTGAGCTATCAAAATGAGGCCCCAGTGTGTGGGTGGGTGTCACTGAGAGACACAAATTAGTGAGTTAAGCAACCCAAGGAGAACAAGTTTGACAAAGAGAAGATGAGATCATTTTCAGGTATGTTGACTCAGCTGGTTTGAATGGGCAGGAAGCGAAGTAAGCTTAATTCCACTTTGTTTCTGTCTCATTCCTTACTGGATGATAAAGCTGAGAGAATAAGAGATTGGGGAAGAAAAACAAAAGAGAAATTAAACTAGGACACATGAGCAAATGATCACACTGCTGAATGGCTTGCCATTAATTTCACAGATATTCTCAGGTCAGACAAAATCCCCAATGGAGTATTGTATAGATAATACAAAGACTGCCAATCTGAGTTGGCAGTCTAAGCCTGGCAATTTCAAGGACCCAAGTTCAATTCCAGGTACTGTGTGCTGTGCTGGCTAAACATGCTTGTAATCCCAGTGCTGGGGAGGCTAAGACAGGAGGATCACGATGAGTTTGAGCTGTGTAGTGTGGCCCTGTAACCAATAAACAAACAAACAAAAGATTTTAAGAAAAAAAATCAAAAAGCTGCTAACCCAGCGAGAGGAAGTATAATCTTAAAATGTAACATAAATATAATATTAATTTGCAATCAGCAATATATGGGACTATAAGAATATGAAAAACAAAATGATAGGTTAAAAAAAAAAATGCCCTGAGAGTTGAGAGGATGCAGTACCGGTGACCTATCTAAGGAATCAAGCGTTTTAGCATTAGAGGTGAGACAAACTGACCTGCTGTATTTGCTGGTATAATGAATTATGAAACAAACAGCAGTACTATTAAGCATTTTTGCTAAAAGCACTTTATATGAATTTATTCCTTACTTCAGGATTGTAAAAAATGCAGAAAATTTAGAAATGTCCAGCAAAATCAAGAGGTAATAAGCTAGAAATCCTGGGGCCATTATAGTGGACAACTGGTCTGTTCTTCTCAAAAGGTCAATATCATGACAGAAAGGCTAATGAAACTCTAAATGACTAAGAGAGACTTAAAGGACAGTAGAATCAAATTTGATGAGTACACTTTGATTGGATTTAATTTTTTTTTTCTTTTTTTTTTAGAATTACAGATCTTTATTTGAAAATGTGATCTGTCAATTTAGCGTTTTCCACCAACTCGTGGAGCAGAAACTTTCACAGGCTTCACAATCTTCTGCTTAGGTGCAGCCTTTGTGGGAGCCTTAGCAGCAGCCATTGCAGTCTTCTTAGATGCTTGCTTAGCCTTTTTTGCTTCCTTGGCAGCCCTGATAGCTTGTTCTCTTTGGGCCTTTCTAACTTCTGGTTTCTGATTCCTCTTGGCCATTACGTCAGCAAGAGATGCACCAGCGATGGCCCTCTGAAATCTGACGGCTCGTCGTGTTCTTTTCTTTGGAATTTCTTCCGACTGTCCCTTCTTGTGCTTTCTTCTGCAGAGGACCGTCCAGTTTATTTGCTGAGGATTTCTCTTGGAAAGGAATGCAGACTCACATTTTGCATTCAGAAACTGGAAAACCTTCCCGTCGGTCCTGACGTAGCACCTCCCATGTCCCGGGTTTATCTTGTACCCGCTGAAGCTGCACAGCTTGACCTTCATGGCGGCAGCTGACAACCGAGGCGGAAGATGGCGAAAAGCTGATTGGATTTAGTTTGAAGAAATTACTACAAAAATCATTTGGAACAGGAGAGGAACTATTACTAGGGCCTGGAATAGTAGATGATGTTAGGGAGGTATTAGTGATTCTCTTAAGTGATAATGGTACTGAGATTGATAGAAGAATGCCCTTATTTTTAGTAGAACTATCTTGAATAATTTAAAGGTTGCAGCATTTGGAACCAAGAAAACAACACACACACACACACACACACACACACACACACACACGCCACAAAATAATCACCATCATCCTCATCCTCATCTTCATTCTCATCCTCATCCTCATCACCATCATCATCCAGGTTCAGAAGAGCAATTCAGTATAGGGAACTAGCTAAAAGGTTTCTGGAAGTGTTGACAATTGGAAAAAAAAATGCCACCCAGAATTTGGCCTTTGGCCACAGCTGGAAGCTACTGCCTTCCCTTGTTCCCTTGTTCCCACAGTCCAGCCTGGTGGCAATTGAGCAGGGACTCCCTGGTGGAAGCCAAGACTGTGATGGAGAAGGTGAGAGGTAAACCAAAATCCAAGAAGATAGCAGAAATACCCTGTCCTCTCTCCTTTTACCCTCCACCTTCCAGCCAGTTCTTCCTATTGTCAGAACCTAAACACAACCTGGGTACAAGGGAGCCTGGGAAATACAGTTTTGAGCCACCAACTCCCTGAGGTACACTGACCATGCAGGAGACAGAGCAAGAAATGACCAAGAAGGTGATAACTGACCCCTAGGGAAAATTGCTATGAAGCTTGCAATATATCTTTAAGGGGTTCCAAGCATTAAGTGCACATATAAATACAAATAAGTAAAGTTAATCTAGGTGTGTATGTGGATGTTCATGATAAGATCATTTCCATTTCTCCATATGTTTAATTTTTACAATAAAGTAGTGAAAAAATCATTCTAATAGTCTATAAAACAGATTACAGGAAACTGACATAGGGACATAGCCATAAAAATGGAAAGAGGACATACTCAGTTGAGTTTAACAAAGTTTTTCATTAACCAACATATAAAAAATAAATGATGATAGAAGTGGCATTTACTACTTTTTTTTTCTGCCACTGCACATTTGATAGCTGATTTTTCTATTTGTCACTCTTCCAGGAACATGTAAATTATTCTTCTCATGCCAGCTATAACGCCTACCATACTAATACCAACCCTCAAAAAGGTATGGATAAAGTAGAAGAATGTGACAGTGGCTTCAGTATAATGGTAATCCTTAATTTGTCCTGTTTTTAAGAAACAAATATTATGAAAGATCTCATAGTCATTTTGTATTGTGACATTAAAGTCGAAAGACCTTCAGCTAGGAAAATAGTGTAATTAATAAAGCCATATACATGATTGAATGCTTCTCCCCAAAGTTGCTGATTAATGCCCAGATGTCAGCTTGCAGGGTGACTTCTGGTGATGTATGAGAGGATGCTATGGTTCTTAGGTTGGACCTGTCCACTTTTACATTTTTATCAATATCTTGGATGAGATTTAGAAAATAGGCTGATTATAATTGTTGATGACAGAACTCCAGATTGAGAATGAATGCCAGCTCGGGATCCACAAAGATTTAGGTCAATCAGAGTGATAAACCAATATAAATTAGTATGTAATAAAAACATGTGATCAGCCCTTCACTCAGATGCAGAAAAGCCAATAACTGTGAGATGCTTTCCACATTTAAGTAGCCTGAATTCACTCCGTGGTTTTTCCACTAATGAGCTATATATGTTTCAGCAAGTTACTTTATCACTCAGTAAATATCTAGCACATTGGTAAATAGGAATAATATTAACTACTTCATAGGAGCTTACTTGAATCAATACATGTAAAGAAGTTGAATAGCCCTTTTCACAGAGTAACAGAAGAAATGTTAATTGTTATTATTAATGTGGGGGCAGAGAGTGCCTGTGGCTATGTTATGCAGTAAATAGTATGAAACTTGTTAAGTGATTGAGATGACATTCACATTTCAGCTATGAAGTGAGGCTCACAGAGAAGTCTGTGAAATCTAAGATTTCATTTCTTACCAATTTTTTGCTGATAAAATGCACAAAATGTAAAATTTACCATCTCTAGCTTTTCTCTTTTTTGTGTGTGAGTGTGTAGGTATTAGTGTGTTTGTGTTGCTAGATACACAGCCTAGTCTTTGTAGGCGTACCCTTTGTGGTATTAAGCATGTTCACATTGCACTGTATTACCACCAGACATTTCCAGAACTCTTTCTGCCTTCCAAAACAGAAGCTCTATAACCGTGGAACAATTATTCTCCTATCCTTCTTCCTCAGCCCCTGACAATGGTGGTTCTTTCTGTCTCTGTGATTTTGTATGTATTAAATATTCCATATTAGTTGAATGATCGTGTATTCGTGTGTGTGACTGGAATCCATTCCACTGGGGTTGATGCTATTAAGATTCATCTGTGTTACAACAGTAATAATAAATAATAAAATAATATATTATTTTCCAGAGAAAGCACACTGTTTTACATTCTTGCCAATCATGAAAAAGATTTTTAATTATTCTATGTTTTCTTAACTTAACATTTCCTGTTTTCTGGAGTTTTAATTAATAGACATCCTAATGGGTACAAAATTGACATCATTGAAACTTTGAGTTGTTTCCCTAATTAGTGATATGATAAATATTTGCACGGGCATATTGACCATTTGTATATCTTCTTTAGAGAAATCAAAAGTAAGACCTTAGCTCATTTCTCAGTCAAGTTATTTACTGTTATTATTGTTGTTATTGCTATTGTTTTTCTTAACAGGTTGTTTAGAATGAGTCCAATGCTCTGCTCAGAGCAATGGCTTGATATTGGCTTCCACAGTCATGAACTGCCACAAGCAAATTAGAATTTGCTCTGCACAGAGCTGAAATGCAAAGCCTATTGTGAGAATTAGGAGCTGTCAAGCTGTCTAAAAACATAATGAGTTGTAGAATAGAATTATGAACTTGTTTTGTGTGACCCCCCCATTGATTTCCCTAGAACTACTGAGTAGAAATTACCATGACAGATTCTGAGCCCACATAATGAAAATCTTCCCTGTAATTACAGCTGAGGAGAGCTGCTTGGAGTGCACTGAGTTGTGGGCCCCACAATTATAAGGTATTATACCTCAAAGTAACACTTGGCAAGGGTGTAACAAGGATTTGAACCTCAGGCGCATGATTGGATTAGGATTCTCTTGAGACTGACTCCCTTAAAATCCTGAAATTTTGTGGATTGAAATTCTGATGACCTTAGATTTGTGTCTGATAACATACTTAACTGCTTCCCAAACTGCTGGCTCTTAAGCACTTATTGGGTCTTTCCAGGCTCCAAGCCAAAATGACTGTACCTTTTTGTCTCACCCACCACCAAATCAACTAAATGCTCAGTGTGTTTGTTTTTTAGGAAATGAAGTTGAAATGATTAAACAGGAAACGTGCACTTAGCTCCTAATGTTAGCTACCTCAAGACAAAATCAATTCCATTTTAAATGGAATGTTATTGGAGAGCTGTTTAGAAATCTGTTGATAGGAAAGAAATATTGAAGGTGAATGCACCAGAGACAGGAAATGAGAAACTTAAAGATATCTTTTAACACTAAAAGCCACTCTGTCTTTCTTGTCCTGAAAACCTTGAAGAAATCTTTAAAATGTTCTGTTCATTTGAGACACAAATGCATTGGGCCAGGAGCCAATGACACCTGGGTAAAGAGCTAAAGTCTTCTCTCCTAGGCCCTCCATGGCTTCCTAAGATTGAATTCTGCAGAGGCCCAAGTCACTGACCACACCTGTCTGCATTAATGTGCATGGAGAGAAAAGAAACCGAAAAATCCTGCTAATTCTGGGACCCCTGAGGGCACAAGGCAAGTGCTCAGTCCCACCTGGCTTTCATTTCCACTGCCCTCAAGAAGCAGCGTTAACATCACATGGAGCAGCGCCTCATTCCCTTCTCAATGACAGGCTCTGCCGTGCAGCAGAGGAAAGTTTTCCAGCCCTCTCTGTGCAACTGAGCACCTTGCAACAAACTTGGATTTGTTTTTTTTAAAGATGATACCATTCAAATGCATCAGGGTCTTGGGTCTTATTAAATCACTAAGAAATGTGTTCAGAAATCACTGATCTCTAGTCAAAGATGAAGAGGAAAGCATGAAATCTAAGTGGAATACATCACAGCTTTACTCTTTACTAGGTTTTCTTATTTTAACCACAGTGAGGGAGATCAAATTAATATTTTAAAGATCTTCTGGAGGGGGGAGATTATTGTAATCTTGAACTTTATACAGCCTATTCTTCCCAAATTTTAGAACACACAATGTTCATGAGTCCATAATACATGTAATTACACCAAGCAAAATATATCTTGATGTAATTTAAAATCTGATATTTTCCCATGAAAATTAAGGTTCTTTATTTTCTGAAGTTCACCTTTGTCTCTTATAGATCTAAAACCTTTTAGTTCACCAGATCTTAGACCAGATGTCTTAGCTGCTTGATTAGAAAGCATCCTTTCCAAAGAACAATGAAATAATCCTTCTACTATTATATTAATGATATGGGAGTTTTGTTGTTGTTAAGATTGATTTACTAGAAATTTTACCAGAGATGAGAAAGAAACAAATAAAAACAACAAAAAAAAAATGCAGTGGTGCCAATTGAAATACAATAGCTTATATCACAAATTAGATATACTTTTTATATTTTAGGTTCTCTGAATAACGAACTGCACAATGCTAATGCATAAATACTAGAAAATGCATTTCACAGCTGTTAAATGATTATCAGTAGCTTTAACCTTTTTAAAAATTTTTGTGTCGCTAAATTCATATAAAGGTGCATAACATCACTAATAATTTGGGAAATATAACTCAAAATGACAATGGGATGTGAGTTTATATCCATTACAGTGTCTACTAAGTAAAAGAAAACAAGCAATATTAAGAAAACATGGAGAAATTAAGTCTTTTGCACTATTGGTGACAATGTAAAATGCTATATTGTCTGTGGAACGATATAGCATTACTTCAGAATGTTAAAAAATAAAATAACCATATCAGCATCAGGTGGTGTCATTCATAGCAAATTATAGGTAAAACACAGGGTCAAAGTGCTGGGCAGAGTGATGAAAAATCTGCCTACAAAGGACATTTTGTTCCCCTGGAAAATCTTGCCAGTAGAATACTAGAGAAGACTTGTCTGTTTCTTAATCTATCCTAGATTTACCTGTTGATATCATTCAAATAGAATTCCTTTTCAAAATATACTCAATAAAGTAAAAGCTATGTTGTAATTTTAACAGGTGATTATCCATGGCTTATTAATAGACTACTGTTATAGAGAAAGTGAAGGTTTGCTGCTTATCAGAATCACATGTAATTTGCAATAGGGTGGACACAAGACAAATGTTTATTGAATAAATCAGTGAATAACCAAATGGGGAAGATGGTGAGTGGAATAAAAATGGAAATAGCATGTTATGAGGCAAAAATAGAACCAAATTTCCCAAATCATGAATCTTGTAGGGTAAATTAAAAGACTAAAAAGGCAAAAGGCCATTAAAATCTCACTTATCTATCTATCTATCTATCTATCTATCTATCTATCTATCTATCTATCTATCTACCTATCTATCAATTTGTATTTTTTAGGGAAGGGTCTCACTACTAGATCAGACTCATAGGGATCCACCTATTTACAGCCTCCCAAAAGCTGGGATTATCAGCAAGTGCCTCCATGCCCAGTCTCAATTGCCATCTAAGTGTCCTGGGGGCAGGGCCAGCACAACAGGCCAGGGGATTGATCCCTCGGCCCCTGAGCCTGCTTGCAGGTGCTTAAATCTGCTGAGCTATTAGCTGGCCCTACTGAATATTCCTCAAAGCATAAAATTTCTTATTTACAACTTGCATGGCCTTAGGGAAAAGATATATAAGATTGCTGAGACTTCATTTCCTCATCCTCAGAATTGAAATTACAGAGTTGTAAAGTTAAATTATTTAATGTTTATAAAACTCTTCTCATGTCTGGGAGCATAAAAGTACACAAAAATTATTAGTTAAGATTGTAATTATTATCTTTATCTTCCTCAGAAGATTCATTAGAGTGAAAGCAATAATAAATTAAATTCACAAGATTTTTTAAAAAATCAGATTGTTGCATGATTTTAAACTATATAATAGTGAGACAGAGTCAGAGTTTTCTTGCCCTTAATGCCAGAGTCTGTATGTCTCAGTTACTCTTCTCTCATTGCTGGGACAAATACCTGACACCCAAAATGAAGGAAGGAAAGGTTTATTTAGCTCACAGTTACTGGAGGCGTCAGTCCATATTTGGCTGGCTCCAAGGCTGAGGGGCACATGGCAGAGGGCAGCTGTTCATGGCAGTGGAACAGCAACAATGGTAACACTGAGGCAAACAATCAAACAGAAAGCAACGGAGGGAGAGTCTGTTTCTCTGTCTCTCTTATAATACATTCAGGCCATCACCCCAGGCTGGGGAAGGTCCATACACCCATAATCCCAGCAGTACCAAAATCCATAATCCCAGCAGTACTAAAACACATAATCCCAGTGGATCATGAGTCTTAAACTCTAGAAGTCCCCACGCCATGACTGCATGAGGCTTTGGGGGACAACTAGACACAAACCGTAACACCCTATCTCACCTATCGTGTTACCTCCCATTGCACCTTCCACACTGTCTTATAGTCACAGATGTGAGTCAGCCAAGATTTATTTGTAAAATATGGGACCAATGTGTAACAGAATAAATTCCACCTTGAGTTGATCTCATCAAAATGTTCATGAGGATCTATGTTAATATGAGTTTTTCAGTGACTTGAGGAATTTCAGTTCCATACAGGAGAATTCTGAGTCAGTCTCCTGGCAACACTTACTAGAAGAGGGTCACAGGACAATCAGAAACAGTAGAGGAAGATGACACACATGGTAGCCTGCAGCACAGTTTCGCAATGAAGAGTTTTGCGAAGCAAAACATGCTAAGAGAAAGTAAATCCCAAGCTTGGAGTTACACGAGCATGTCTTCTGGAAAGACTGGATAGAGTTACACTATTGGTTAAAGGAGACCAGTGACTTCCAAAGCTCCTCCAAAGACATTGCCAGTATCTGTGGAACTTTTACTGCGTACCCTAAATCAGCTCATCTCATCCATCCTTGCAGCAGCGATGTTATTGGAGAAATACTTCTTGTTTCACTTTATAGACAAAAATCCTGAGTCACAGAAAGGTGTAAGTTATGCCCAGAGTAAAAAAAATTAGAAACATAATGAGCAGGAAAGAAAACAAATATCATTTTGTAAAAATGTTGTCCACAGCATGGACAAACAGAGAAGGAAGGGTAAAAGAATTTTTTACAGAATCAAATAAAAAGTGGAAAAAAAGAGATTTTCCAAATGGGGAGGAGATTAAAAGTTGGAAGTAATGAGGAGGCATGTGGGGGAAGTTGATAAAGAGAAGAATTAAGATGTGTTGTATCTGTGCACTGACTCCCCACCATAAATGTAACTCTTATGTACTGCCAACATATATTAATAAAATATATTTATAAAATTTTCAAAACAAAACCATCATACAGAAATGTTAAAGGAAGAAGATTCTAAGGGTGTCCTATCTATGATAGCTGGGATTTTCACAAACTGCATGTGATCTACATTTTTCTGCTGAAAAGGGCCTCCTGGTCTTCCTTTCAGAAGTCACCCTGCCCCAGCCCCATTGATGGGTGGGTTGGGTGGGATGGGACTTAACTCTGCTTCTAGTGTGAGGAAGTCTGTATTCTACTGATCAGGCAACAGATTTTTAATAGAATTGCCAGGAGAGGGAAGAGTTCTTCTCAGGGTTGGACAGGGTTGTGCACGACTGTGCATGGTAACAGGGGGGCACAGGGAAGGCACAGAGGCAGGCACGCAGATGCTGGGGGTCTTGCATGTGCGCTGGACCCTGAGAGCCCACCAACCTACTTTTTAATTACATGAACCAAGAGAAAATGTTTTCAAATTAGGTAGATTTGGCTTTCTGCCACTTACAATAGAATCCAGACTAACAGACTGTTATGAGTTACGTAAAATGACCAGTGATAGCCTTTTTTAGTCAGATATCTTTATTACTTTAATTATGTGTTCATACAAAAAAAAAAACGTCTAAAGAGTAGCTTCATTTAAGACTTCAGTTCCCCATCCTCTTTATTCATTTAAATTTTGAAATGTCTTGCCTGTGAATTACCCTTGCATGGCATATTGAAGAGCCTACTTTTCATATATCAGAAGGATTATAATATAGTATGTGTATGAAATAACCATACAATAGTTTATTAAGATGCTAATAATAAGCACAACAAGACAAAGACTTTGTCAAGAACTGTACACTGCACCTCAGAGTTTCTTAGCATGGCATTAATCAGGAAATTTCTTTTAAAAAAAAATGAGCATATTCAATGGAAGAATGTAGATAAAGCATGGCTCTCTGGCTTTAATGAACAGAAGAAGCTCCCAGGAAGCTTAGTAAATTAAAGATTACTGAATCATGTCTTCAGAAATGCCACTTTGGAATTTTGGCACAAAACTCAGAAGCCAAACTTTTCACTGTTACAATAATTCTGATGTAAGTTGGCTCTGAGCAGTGAGAATCCTGATGTTCCCACTCAGCTTCAGCAGTAACATTAGTCCAAGACCACAAGTTGTGGATCTGTATTCGGAGTCAAGATACATAAGAGTTATCAGGTTTTCTGTTGTTGTTGTTTTTGTGGTATCAGGGATTGAACTCAGAACCCCGTGCTTGCCAGGCAGTGCTTATTCTACTGAGCCGGCTCCCTAGCCCTAGATACTTAAGCTTGAAAATTACACACGTTTCACTTTTTTTCCCCATGTAATCAATGTTAAGTGAGATGAGGTACATGATGGACTTTACACAGTTAGATGGGTGAAAAGCCATTGCTCTAGACAGCTGAAATGGAACTAAAAGGCTATAGCCTCTTTGTATATTTATATAGAATCTGTCTCGCATAGCCCTCTAAAAGTATTCAAAAAAGCTAACCACTGTGCTAGCTTCTACTCTCCCAGTGTCAAATCTCTGAGTCTCCCTAGATGTGCAGAAAAACACACACCACGTGTGTGTGCTTCTTAGACCCATTAGCCAAGCATCTGGTGGACTACAAATTTGAGGTGGACTGGAGAGATTTTTTTAAAAAAATTCTCTGTTTGTGGAGAGGTTTCAGGCAAGCTGCTTGCTGCTTTCCCCTCATGCCCACTAGGATTAATATTGAAGGGCTGCCAGCAAAGCAATGCCCAGATGCCAACCGCCTCTGGTCACCTCTCACTTGCTTAATTCTGGTCTGCATTTCTTGTTTATTTTTTTCTCTCAGTTGGTTTAAGGCTCTGACTCCCTCACAGGTCCTCCTGGCCTTTAATGAAATTACTCCTGAGATCTTTATCTTTGAAAGTCATTAGATACAGGACATTATCTTGACACTGGCAAAATTGTGTACACCATATCCAAGGTGAGGAGGAAGTCATTTAATTATCTAGGAAAGATTCAAGCAGATTGTGACACATGTTTTCAGAGCCCAGTACCTTTTTTGAAGTCTCTTGCAAACTTTAATATAAATCTTCGTGTTACTACCTATGTTTGAGAAGACCAACGTGTGAACTCCAGAGCCCTTGTTGCTGTTATCCAACTGCTGCCATGCCACAAACATCAACCTGTGATCAACTAACAGAGAAGAACAAGGAAGACTGACTGACATGTGAAAACTGCCACTGAAAACTCAGTACTCAGTTAGGACCTCCTAGAGAGCAGTACAGGTTTAGAGTGGTCATGTCGCCCAAGGACAAGAGCCCATCTTTCAGAAAGGGAGTCTGATGATGTAAAAACAAAACCTGCCTTGTTAGTAACTGTGGAGAAACATTTGAAAATTCAAGCAAAGATCATAATCTGTAGCACTGCACTTTAAACAACAGGTCCTAACCTATGACATGCAAGATGAGCAACGTAAACATATATGCTTCCCACACAGCTTCTTTAGATTCACGTGTCCCAAAACTGATCCAAAGGTAACTCTCCATGGAGCCATGTATTAAAGATAAGGCAGCAAATGGAGCCAGGACTACGACTAAGTTGTACAAGTGCTTGCCTGGTAAGCACAACATCCTGAGTTCCAGTACTGAAGCATACACACAGAGAGAGAGAGAGAGAGAGAGAGAGAGAGAGAGAGATTGTACCAAAAAGATTATAAGCAGGATTATAGATTCTGAGTAAAACCAGACTCTGACTTACTCTAGCTCTTCAAATCCCATAAATAACCTGTGATTTACCCATTGTGAGACATGCTATGGCATTCCAATGTTTACATTCTCATTCTCTCCCCCTCTCTCTCTCTCTTTCTCTTTCTCTCTCCCCCCTCCTCCCTCACTATGCCTCTTTTTGTTTTGTCTCCCTCCATCCTTCCCCTTTTTGTTGCATTAAGGATTGAATTTAGGGCCACACACCTGCTGGATAAGCACTCACCATGAAGCTACATAACTAGATTTTGCATTTTCTTTAGCTGCAACAAGTTAATAAACACACTTTGCTTCTGGTAAGACTTGACACCAAGTAGCAGATCTAACAGACAGCTTGACCTAGTAAAGATGCAGTTTTAATTAGCACTGGTTATGAGATAATGTCCTGATATGTTTGGTTTCTCCATTATTGTTTACCACATAAGCTATGATTCAGTAACAGGTATGGTGCTATTTCTCCCATCAGAATAGACAGAATAAACAAACATTATAAATGGAAGTGGTTTCTTTCATATTATACATACTTTGAGCTTATTTCATTTCTACTCTCCTAATGCTGGATTCTGCTGATCTGGAGATTTTAGAGGAATGTTTCCACCAAGGGACACAGCAACAACCCCACGAACCTAAAAGCTGAGACACTAGCTGGTCATGTGGAGCTAGCCATGCCACCCAAACAGCTATGAAAAGGGATCATTGTTGACTGGGACATGTGAGCCATATTACCAAGAAGAAGTGAAGTATGATTACAGAATGTGAGTATGAAGGACAATATATGGAACTCAGGGTAGTTTTTTAAGTTGCCTCTTAATACTTCCATTTCTAATAGCAAAAGCTACTAGTGAATTATAAGCTAAATAAAGACATAGCAACTAAAGATTCAGGAACTTTAGTTTTGATATATTTTATTTGTGTTTTTCAAAAAGAATAAAAATAATTTTCAAAAAGCCATTATAACTAATAGTTTTTTTTGCTAAACAAAATGATAGGAATTCAACAGTGGTTGTTATATTGCATATTGGTATTTTCATTACCAGATATCAGCATGCAAATTTGGTCAAAAATTTGGATGAGAAAATTTAAGTATAAAGCATATATTTTTCCCCTTCTTTCTTTATTCCTTTCCCTCATCCAAGATGTTCCTTCCCTTTGAATAGAAATTTTAATAACAAAGATTTAGGTCACCCCACCAGGTACTAGATTTAGGCCAGTTAAAACGATGCCCAAGGGCAAAGAAAACATGAAATGTTTAGTAAAGAAGAGTTACCAATGTCACTACAGTTTTATGAAAGTAGAGCTATAGCAATAACATACATTTTCTTGCCTTTTATAAAAGTGATATATTATTATTTTCACGTTATATGCTGTAGGTAGTGTGCTATCATGTATTGTACATGATACATTAATTTATGCATTTTATGTATTTAATACAGGGCCTCCAGGGTCTCACTTCACAGATAGGATTCGTACTGATCCTCCTGCTTTCAGCCTCCAAAGCCCTGGGATTACAGGCATGTGCCACCATCCCCAGGCTCAATGACCAACTGAGTGCACCCTGGGGACAAGGGCAGCAAGGCACACCAAGGATCAGATCCTGGTCCCTGCTAGTACACTGAGCTGTCTGGCCAGCCCTACATGGTGTATATATTTGCTGGCTCAGCCTATGCTGGGGATGTGGCTGCTGCAGCATGTGGTGCCAGGAGTCGAGCTGCGGTCCCTAAAGTTGCCTAAGCTGGCCTAAGCAGGCACTTTAGACCACTGAGCCATCTTGCAGGCCCCTCTACCTGGTACATTTTAGATAAACTAGAATTTCTTTCTTATCTCTTCTCCCAACTGTATCTATTAGGTTATTGATACTGAGCTGATCAGTTTTGCAATTTAGTCATATTACAGGATATTCATAGTATTCATAGCAATGAATTAAGAAGCAAATAATATCACTTAGGAATAGACACCATGGTTGTCACCTATATTAAAAACATTAAGATATATTTTAATGTGATTATAGTAACTATTTTATTTATCACTACATGCTGGAAGTAAATAATAATTACATGTATTCAGGGAGTTGGTCCATGCACACAACATGTCTCCATTCTTTGCTTGGCTGCATCTGCTACCCCATCCAATGCCTCCCTGCTCCTCCACTTCTTGGTGCTCTTCCCATTTGCAAAGCTCTATTTTCATCATCCCCTTTTTCCACTTTTGGGACATTTAAAGCAACTTTTGTATGAGGGATAGTGGCCATACATTTTCTATTGCTGTGGTAATAAATCAATAAATCAATAAATCAATAAAATTCAGATTTTTTTTTTTTTGGTGGGACCGTGGTTTGAACTCAGAGCCTTGCACTTGAAAAGCAGGTACTTGTGCTGCAGAGCTATCTCCCCACCCCCTCAGATATGTTTAGAAGGTTTTATGTTGGTACTGAGGTGCCTGAGATTTGTACTGTATATATATGGAAGCTATTGTTTTGAAGCTCCAAATCCATCTTCCCATGCTCTGCTTTGGAATCCTGGCACAAAAAACATACAATACTCTACTCCTCTTCTTCTCACAGTCTCTTTGATATGCTGTACTAATAGAGTGTGGCAGAGAGAGAGCAGCAGACTAGAGCAGGAAGAAAGGACTTCCTTCCTCCTGCCAGTGTGGCCCCAATCATTGCAATCTGCGCAGGTACATGGACTTTGTCAGACCTCCAGAGCTTCCCAAGCAGTGTCACCCTCACACAATTCCCAGCCCCTGAAATTCCCAACTCTTTCTGTTGCTCTTCCACCCCCAGGCATGCCTCTTCTGCTGTTATCACCTCCATGCCAGTACAGTGCATGCTGTCTGCTTTTTGATTCTCTAGCAGCCACTTACCTATGGGATTAGACTAAATTTTCTCTATCAAACTAACTAGTAGAGTTTATTTTAACTGACAGTATGTTACTTGACACAAACACAAACAGAACTGTTGGTTTAAGATTATAGTTAATTAAAATAATTCACCTTTTTAAATACTGGTCAACATTCCTTATTCAGAGCTGTCAGGACCATAAATATCTTAGAAAACCTTAGGATTTAGAAAAGGCATAATACACATATATATTACTACATAATAATTCCAGTGAAATGTGCTACAGAACCTCACAACTAAACACTTGAGGATTTTAAATAAACATTCCTTCAAATCAGTTCTGGTCAAGTTTTGCTATCAATAGAGTTATAAAAATACAAAAACACGTGGGTCTTAGAACATTTATTTATTTATTTATTTATTTATTTATTTATTTATTTATTTATTTATTTATTGTTTCAGAACCTTTGTTTGTTTATTCACTCACTTTTATGGCCGGCTCAGCCCGCCCCAAGGGCAGGGCTGGCGCAGCATGTGGTGCCCGGGATCGAACCGCGGTCCCTGAAGCCACCCAAGCTTCCCCAAGCAGGCGCTTTAGACCACTGAGCCATCCTGCCGGGCCCGGTCTTAGAACTTTTAAATCTTGGAATTGTGAATAAAATACCTTGAACATATTAGGAAGAGCTCACTGAATAGTAATCAATGCGTCTTTCTCAAAAATCTAAGATTGAATTCAGGTGCTTTCAAGAAATCATTGAATGAAAATAAGTACTAACTGACTTAAACATATGAAGATAAAGGCTAATTTACAGAAACAGAGAGGATAGGGTGCTTTTATAAACTACTGTAGAAGTCTTCAAGAATTTTTTTTTCCCCATTTATCTGAGATTCTCTGAACCGGTTCTAAATTCAAAGGGAAAAATCTGCTGTGAAACAAACCTTAATGAGTTTTTATTAGAGGTTAAGCTAATAAAGTTGCATCAATAATTTTGACAGTGTGACTCTCTCAGGAACAGTGACTATGCCATATGGAGCATGTCCTAACATGTCAATTTGCTATTTTGCTTTTTGATATGCTGAAAAATTAACCAGGAAAAATTTACATCAAGGTAAATACTTTCCTGGTGGTTTAAATATATCATTTAGCTGCCAGAAGAACTCAAAAGAGAACCAGGTAAAAAAATATTTCTCTTGGGAAATGGGGTTGGAAAATGGAAAATGAGGGTGGGATAGAGGGCCCTTTGTTTGAGCTTTGCTGTATAATTTGATAAATGATTTAGCTGAGTATATTAATTCAATAAAAGATTTGAATTGCTATTTTTAAATGTATATAATTTAAATCAAACATGTCTATATGAATTGTGAAGAAAATGAGCTTAATTTATAGATAATAAATGCACTTTTATGTATTCTGAATTACAACTTACAAATCGAAGTAATAATTTTGATTTAAGTCAAGTCTATTCAACTTCTAGCTCTGGGCGACCAAACACAGATTTTTCTTCTCCCTGAAACCAACCTAAACAATAAGAACAACTGAAGAAAAAAGTGATGAAAGTTTCATTCCAGTAAAGGGGAAAGAATCACAACCACAAGCCACAAACTATAAGAAACAACTGCTAAAGGCAGAGGACTGTAGCCCAAATTGAAAGAGAATAGGAACAAGACAACAGAATGTCAATCACAGACAGTTGCTCATGTTCCCCAAAAGTAACAGGTGGTCCTGAAGGGCTTGCTGAGTGATTCCTCAGTTGGAAGAGGAAAGTCTCAAGAATTAGCTCAGTAATGTCCTGTGGTCCCCTCTGGGTGGCTGACATCAGGACATGTTGCATTGAGTGAGGAATGCCCGGAAGTGGCCTTTTTTAAAATTATTATTTTTTTTTTCTTGTTTCAGAACCGTTTGTTTATTCACTCATTTTTATGGCTGGGTCAGCCCGCCCCAAGGGCAGGGCTGGCGCGGGGATCAAACCGTAGTCCCTGAAGCCACCCAAGCTTCACCAAGCAGGTGCTTTAGACCACTGAGCCATCCCGCCGGGCCCCCCCCGGGAAGCAGTATTTTTACAAGTGATGTGTTCCAGTCAGACTGGATGGGCCAGAGATGGGAAGAAACAATTAGACTGTGCTGCAGGTGACCACAGATAATTTCATCTGAATTAATACGTAATAGTTACTCATGTCAGGAAACTTTTAAGGTCCCTAACAAATTTCAGCTCAGTGAAATTTAATAATCTACTGAAGTGGACATGATTATCACTGTACTCACATTAGGCTGTAAGAGATAGGATTCAAAGCTAGGCAGAATGCCTCCAGTTCATGCTCCTAAATACTGGTCCAGTGCCTCTTTGAAGAAAAATATGACTGAAGGAAAAAATAAAGGGAGGAAATATCACTCACAGGAGCCATAATTATTGAAATGCAAGCTAATTTGTTTACCCCAGGAGCAGGCAGTGAATACCAAAAATATGGGAATGAGATATTCTGAGAACCCCCTAGTGTTACATTTCTCAAACTACTGTCACCACTTTAAGCCTCTGAATTTAAGCAGCCTGGCACCTGAGCTCAAGCTCTGGGTCTGTTTCTTCTAAGTTGTTTTTTCTCAGAATTCTGTTTATATTTGATTTTAAAGAGCAAAACACAAATAGTGGAAACAAAGGCAAAATCAGAATAACAAGCAACTGTACACATGATTTTTACTATTCTGAAACAAGAATAAAAATTTAATAATGGTTGTTATATCGCACATTTTTGCCATGAAACCTGTGTTCAGATTAACAGATCTAGATATGCAAAATTTGTCAAATAATCAAATGGTAATGCTTTAAGTTTCAAAAAACTTCAATTTCTTTCCTTGTCCTTTTTTATTATTTAATTTATTTTAAATAGGTACTATTAATTGATAAGACATTAGAAACAGCACACATTTAGAAGAACAAGATGAGAGTATTCAACTATGGTTTTTGTATTGTCCTTGGCTGTCTTGGAGGTGGTTGTTCAGACTATAGATATTAGCATATAGAGTTAGTCAATGGAAACATTTTAAACAATAATTGCTACTTTCAAAACACTGATGGAAATGAGTGTGACAATCCTCTCAGCTGTCCCAAATATATACCTGCATGATTTTTTTTCCTCCCTTACTCTTTTTTTTCCTATCACTTTTCCCTTTTCCTCATCTTTATTGTTTATTCCTTGGGTTCAGTTTCTTTTGATCTTACTATATCTAGTATTCCTTTAAGATTTCAAGTTCTCCCACTAGGGAGACAATACAATATTTACACATGTGAATTTGATTTATTTCACTCATAACTATAGGCTCTAGTTGCATCCATTTACCTAAAATGACTTCAAGTTTGTCTTTCTTTCTAGTTGAGTAATATTCCATTGTATAAAAATATCACATCGTTTTTATCCATTCCTCAGGTGATGCACATTTTGATTGTCTCCAAGATTTGGTTACGACAAATTGTGCTACTGCAAACATGGTTACACATATATTACTACACAAATCTATAAACATAATACACTTTATCAACAGAGTCAAAAATAAAAACCACATGATCTTCTCAATAGATGTAGAAAAATCTTTTGAAAAAGTATAGCACACAGGCCCAGCCAAATAGCTCATTAAAGTGCCTGCAAACAGGCACAGAGTCCGGGGGTTTGATCCCCAGACCTTCCATGCTGGCCCCACCCCAGGAGAACACTGAGATGGCAATTAAGACTGGGCATGGTGGCATGCACCTGTAATCCCAGCTCTTGGGTGACTGTAAACAGGTAGATCCCTATGGGTCTGATCCACTAGTGAGATCCTGAACACCCTGTAGACAAATACACACACACACACACACACACACACACACACACACACACACACACAGAGTACAGCACTCATTCATGATCAAAGTCCTACCAAAAATTGGAATTTTATCAACTTGATAAAAGCCATGAATGACAAACCAACAGCCAGCAACATCCTAAATGGAGAAAAAAAAATAAAATAAAAGCTTTTACTTTAAAATCAGATACATGACAAGGAAGTCTTCTATCACCACTTCTATTCAATCTAGTTCTGGAAACATCATCCTGAGCCATTAGACAAGAGAGAAATAAAAGGAATAAGAATAGGCAAAGAGGAAGTTAAACTCTCCTCTAAGCCTTGGAAGCCACTGTTAGTTCTGCCCAGATTACCACTGTTTTTGGGAAAAGGTAAATGGAACTGTGCAACCAGTGAGGTACAAAATATCAAAACCAAGAAGACTGATTAAACTACCGGAAGACACGTAGAGTGAGCAACTGAAATAAAACAAATGGAGAATATAAGGAAAAAGATATTTAACACTGCGTGAAGTACAGTCAAGGATATGAAAGAATGGGAAACCTGAACGTCTCTTTCACACACACACACACACACACACACACACACACCACATCCTGTTGCAACACCACCTGAGAGGTTATTCATGCTGATAAAGCATCACGCCCCACCGAGACATTCCAAGGACCCTAAGATTTCTCCAACTATTGCTACTCCAGTATGCTCCCCTGTCTCTTCCTCCACATTTCTGCTTCAGAACACAGCTTGTCCAAGAATAATATCCCTCACTTAGAAATCAGTAATTTTTAAAACAAGAATCAGATTAAAATCTGTGCAAATATGATTTAAGTAGAAGTTTTAGGACAGGGGAAACACACAAACACAATACACAAAATTTTATTGTAGAACAAGTAAATAGTTCTCCAGTAAATAAAATTTAAAGGGCTGGCCTAATAGCCCAGTGGATTTGGGCTGGGGGTTCGATCCCCAGGCCTGCAGTGCTGGCCTTGCCCTCGATGTGTACTGAGGGGGTAATTGAGACTGAGCATGGTGGTATGCGCCTGCAATCCCAGCTCTTGGGAGGCTGTAAGCAGGAGGATCACTGGAGTCTGATCTAATAGTGAGATCCTGAATACCCTGTAGACTCTTCCCTAAAATACCCACAAAGAGAGAGAGAGAGAGAGAGAGAGAGAGAGAGAGAGAGAGAGAGAGAGAGAGAGAGAGAGAAGAAAGACAAAAAGTTAAAAAGGAAACAACAAACTTTATCCAATAAGAAAAAACGGGCCAGTGAGATAGCTCAGAGGACTAAGGTGACTGCTTAGGCAAGCATACAGACCATGATTTGAACCCCTGTTCCACATGTTGCACCAGCCCTGCCTCCAGGGCAGGCTGAGCCAGCCAGAGTCTGGACACAGTGTTGCATGCCTGTAGTCCCAGTGCTAGGAAGGTTGACAGAAGGAAGATGACTACGAGTCTGAACTGTGTAAAGCCCTGTAATAACCAAATACATTTTTAAAAAACAAAACAAAACAAAAAAACACTTAAAATTTAGTATTTACTGGAAAGTTTGAGATCACTGGCATCAATCTAAGTGAGTTAATGAACTCTAAGGATTGAAAAGGTAATTCTATGAGAGCTCAGGCCGCAATAACAACAATAACATCTTAAAAGATTTTTTTTAAGAAATCCAGCTTTGTTTTGTTTTTTATTGGTTTAGTTTTTTTGTGTTTTTTTGTTTTTGTTTTTGTTTTTGTTTTTGTTTTTTTAGTGAACTTAGGGAAGGGTCTACAGGGTGTATAGGATTCATACTGATCCTCCTACTTTCAGCCTACCAAGGCACCTGTCACCATGCCCAGCTGTAATGTCATGTCAGCATGCCCAGGGGTGGGGCCAGCAGCACAGGCTGAGAATGGAACTCTGACCCCTGCTACCCCTGCATCTGCCTAAGCAGGTGCTTTAATCGACTAAGCTATCTGGCTGGCCTAGCCAGCTTTGTTTTGAATTTCTCTCTAGCAATATCCAATCTAGAAGACCAGGAAGGAATTCTATAGACACAATAGGGAAAAAATTCAAGTGTTCATTCCAATGGAAGAACAATAGTTATTTCAACCATGCAAAGAAAATTTACAAATATAATTTCTCTGAATATTCTTAAATAAACCTCAAGAACCTTACTAAACAAGAGAAAATAGGCAAAATGTGATGAAGGCATTAGCAGCAATCTTTAAATTGATTTAATGTAACTAAGACTGAACAACTGTAATGTTACACAAACTAATGTAAACATTATGAACCAGAAAATACAAAAGAAGTTGAAGATTAGATAAGGGATTACTTTTTGTGAAATGAGATGGTAATTGACGCTGCCAAAATATTGGCGAAATCTGCCTCTAATATTGTAATTAGTGGGCAAAGGACATAGCTTAGCAGCATGGTACCTGACAATTCCAAGTCCTGAGTTTGATTTAAAAAAAAAAAAAAAAAAAAAAGCTAGTAACAATAACAAAGAAAACCTAGCATTATAATTAGTGATAAAAGACTGAATCTCTGACCTTGGCCAACATCAGAAAGAGGAAAAAACCAATCTCACCATAAAATTTTAATATGAAGCTCCCTGCCAAAGCAATAAAGCACGGGAAAGAAATAAACAGAGTAGAAAGGAAGAAATGAAGCTGTTTTATTTCCAGCTTATACTATCCCCATTATTGACAAAGAATACTAAAAATTAAAGTATTGATTAAAATAAATCAAGGACTTAAGAAGACGGAAAGTGTAACATATGTTTTAGTTACTTATTCAGAGCTAGGACAAAGCATTGAACACCCACATTAAAGGAGAAAGGCTTTATTTTAGCTAACAGACTATAGACCTTTCAGGCCACAGTCAGCAGGGCAAAGCAATATGGCAGAAGAGAAACAGCCCATGGTACGGCAAGCAGGAAGCACTGATTAGGATGAAGGAGGATAAGGGATACATGCCCTTTGCTCCTCCCCACAGTGACCCACCTCCTCTCATCAGGACTTAACTTCTCAACATCACACCCAGCTATGAACACATCACTGGACTAATCCAGTGTCACACACCCATGATCCAGTCACCTTCCAAATAAGCACTTGAGGCTTTGGGGGAATATCTAACTATGAATCATAGCATCATGCCATTTTATAGGTCAGAAAATTCAGTACCATTAAGATATGTAAATTATCCCCAAATTCATGCATAGATTCAATATAATTCCCAATCAAAAATGCAGTTGTTTTCATATAAATTGACATGCTAATTTTAAAATATACATGAAAGAAAAGAACTCCTAGAATAGCTAAAATGAATTTGAAAAGGAAAAAATAGGACTTACATCTAGTTTAAAGAATTATTATAAATTTATTTTATCCAGAAAATATGACTTTTTTTTTTTTTTTTGCAAGATCAGGTTTTGAACTCACGACCTTGCACTTGCCAGGCACTTGTGTCATGGAGGTATCTCCCTAGCCCCCAGAAGGTATGATTTTGGCAAAATGATAAACATGTAGACAATGGAACAAAAGGTCTAGAAATAGACTTATACTATAGTAGTCAAGTTGTTCCAAAATATCAGGATAAGCCAGTCTTTTCAACAAATAGTGATGAAACAAAAAGGCATCCCTGTATTTTAAAAATGAACCTGGATTTATACAGCCAATCATGTACAAAATTAATTCAAAATTGGTCATAGACCTAAACATAAAGCTTAAATGTTAAATTTCTAGCAGAAACACAAGAGAGGTAGGTAGGATAGCATAAAATGCTAATCTCAGCCCCAAACTGGCAGACTGCTGAGGACGAGGATCACAAGTTCAAGGCCCCACTGGGCAATTTAGCAAAACTATTTCATAAAAGGATATAGATTTAGTTTTACACTTTTGGGGTGGTTCAGACTCAGAGAAAGGAGAAAGAGAGGGTAAGAGAGAAGAGAGAGGGAAGAAAAAGGGGGGAATGGGGAAAGGAGGGAGGAAAGAAGAAAGAAATGGTCAGAGAGAAGAAAGGAAAGAAAAAAAGAAAACTTACTGGAAACTTAAACTAAACATTTACTACATGAGAAAAACAAATCACAAAAGAAAAAACTCTGAGAAATACAAACTATTACATACAAAAATTAATATGAAATTAATAATTGATCTAAATATAAAATCATAAAAATGAAAAAATTAGTCTTAACCAAATTATTAACCAATAAGAAATAAAAATATGAGTTCATATTTAAAAGAGAACCAAATTTATTTTAAAATAAATCTGAGGGATGAACAATGATTTTTAAACAAAAAATAGAATAGTAAGGAACAGAAATGACCACTTGAAAAATGACAGTGAAATGGATAAAATGATTATCTTGTCTCATTTTTAAAGGTAGTATAAAAAAATAAATACACAAATCTGCAATTAAAATGAGCTACAGAAACCAAAATAATCATAAGACTACACAATATTCTGTAAATACTCTTGAAAATCTAGACCAAATAAATCCTTTTTTCCAGGGAAATATAAATTACTAAAGTCGACCTCAGAAAAGATTGCTAAAGACAAGCATACCAGTTACCAGTAAAGAACTAGAGAAGGTTCTCAAAGATCAACCCCTAAGTAACTCCAAGCTCCACGCACCCCAGTGATGACTTTACTGGAAATATCTAGCAACAGGAACATGCTGCTGCATCCTACATCACCCCAGAGCTTGGGCCGAGAAAGGGTGACACCAACAATAAGCCGGACAAATACAGTACAAAAGGAGAAACTTCAGACCAGTACATAATTTATATTTAAATGATCAAATGAGCTTCATTCTTGGAACATAAGGATAGTTCAAAATTAAAACATTTACTAACCTATTATTATCACATGAATTGGCTAAAAGCGAAAACCCATTTAATTCTCCCAATAAAGGCATTTTGCAAATTAAATGTACTTACCTGATTAGCAAGTCCTATACACACTTAGATATAGATTCACATTTACACACATATGTATTAATTTTATAACATATATTGAACAATGTACTTGTGTATTTATAACCTAAATATAGCCTTGTGCTTAATGAAGAATCATTAGAATTATTTCCATTACTGTAAGAAACAAGATTGACAGAGGCCACCTGCCTGAGAAAGGCACTGGTGAGAGACGCTGGGCAAGCCCAGGGGTAGCTGGGAGTATAACAGCATTGGAACAGGGAGGTGGGACATTTCAGTGCCAGCTCATTCCTACGTCCCACTGCTGGAAGGTGTCAGAATGCAGCAGCTAGGGGAGCCTGCCAGGAATAAAAAAATTAGCTACATACAAGTGACTGGATGAATAAATAAATGTCTAAATATAATAAGACAGAACGCTCTCTAATGAAGAAGAGAAATCATATGACATTTAGTTACGGGTTGACAGCCAGACTTCATTGTAAAGGCAGTTCTGCTTTTCCCTTAGCAATTAGCAATAAGGACACACTTAGGCACCATGGGATAGACCTCCACAATTATCTTTCACTCAATGGCTTTAGCTCTTGGCATCCATGGGTCATCCATGCATGTCAACATTTTTTCATTTTGATAATTGCAAAATTATAGTTTTCTACTTCTGTCATTTTTGTATATTTATTAATATGCCTTACATGAAGCAATTTTCCTTATCACCCCTTTAAAGGATGGTGCCGTCTATAATTCTTTTACTTTAATTATAGATTTTCAGGGTGAAGATTTGTTGTCTGAGTCAACTACGATTTGGAAAATGAAATGTGTTCTCTCTCACTAATTGGTTATAATTGATATTCCTCTTAATATTAAAATTGCCTCAACTTTGGCAAATTCAGCCTCTCTGGCCTCTCCTTCAGGTGCTCTTGTCAAGTGCCTATCATTTTTGATCACTTCCTTGATTTCTGGGACAAGAAGACAGCACAAGATTTGCACTTATTCTGTCACTTGGTGAAAATCAGCCACAGTTTCTTTCAGTTCCAATGTATTTAGAATCCAAGAGAAAGATGTTAAATACAAATGCTGCTACTGGGATATCGTTGAATCTAGACAATTTCAGTGAGTATTGTTTAACATAAAAATTAGGAATTTTGTATTGATACTTAAATTCAAATGTAAACATCACAAAATATTTTTTTCATTAATGTCTTGAATGCTCTGTATTCATTTCCTTTTGCTTACATTTTAAGCCTTGGTTCCTAGTGACATTAATAGATTGTTTTGGTTGTTCTCTCCTATGTTACAAATCAATCCTGATTTGTCAACTTCACTGAGAAGCACGTATATTAGTGAAGCATGCTTCGAAGTCTATCTTCTGGAGTCTGGGATACATGAGCTTGGTTCTGTACATGGCCCTAGCTGGCTTCTTCCCCAGCTCTGCTTCTCCTGCCGTGAATGAAGCAGCTTTGCTCTACCACGTTTACATTCTTCTGCCATGCCACTGCCTTGGATCCAGCTGATTATGGACCAACTGTCAGCACATTTAACCTCTCCTCCCTTAACACGTGGACGTTGGGGCCTGTGCATCACCATCGAGAACTGACTAATATACCCTACCATATATAAGATAACTTCAAACTTGTAAAAGTAGTATTGCTATTAACAGTAAAATAATTAATGCCATTTAAATTATCTTAGCAGTTCTTTTTATCTTTAGCACATCACACTAAGAATCTCATCAGGGAATTTCAAATCAAAACTGTAATGAGAAATGTCTTCATACTCACCATGATGGCTACAGCTATCAAAACAGATAATAACAACTGTTGACTGGAGTGTAGAGAAATTAGAACCTTCAGACACTAGTGGGAGAAATGTGAAATGTTTCAGCTTCTTTAGAGAACAGTCTCACAGTTCTTAAAATGTTAAATGTAAATTTACCATATGACCTAGCAGTTCTACTCTTACATATATATCCAAGAGAAATGAAAACATATGTTCACACAAAAACTTATTCATAGCAATATTTTAAAAGCCAAAAAGGGGAAACAACCCAATGATGAATGGATAAATAAAATGTACTATAATGAAATATTATTACCGTTACTCAGCAAGAAAAAGGATGCAGTACTATAATATCCTACAACGTGGATGAATCTTTAAAACATTATGGTGAATGAAAAAAGTAAAGCAAAAAAGAATGCATATAATATATGCTTTCATTTATTTTAGCTGTTCATTGTAGACAAATTAGACAGACTGAAAGTAGATTAAGGACTACCACGGAATAGGAGAAGCTGCAGAATAATGTAGTAGGGTATTTTTACTGGCAATGAAAATGTTCTGCATTTAGATTGTGAAGACAGTTGCATGAATCTGTAGATATAGGAGCCACCCCTGAATTGTATAATTTAAATTTATGTTATATGAGTTATACATCAATAAAAAGTTTTAAAGAGAGAACAGAACTTCTTTATGTTTTTATTTTTATTTTTATTTTTTGCTGGACTGGGGTTTGAACTCACGACCTTGCTCTTGCCAGGCGGTGCTTGTGCCACAGAGCTATCTCTCCAGCCCCCAGAACTTCTTTAACCATAAAGATTATTTACACAGATCTTTGGTAACATTATACTTATTGGTTAAAAGTAATTACCTTTTAAAGAACATAGCAGGGTTAGAAGAACATGGTAGATACAAGAATATATTGCAGCCTCTCCAGGGCCTAGAATGAGAATACTCAACAAAGAGCTTAGAGAAGAAAAATGGAAAAGCTTGGAGAACTAAGAAAAAGCAGACAAGAAAATCAAAAATCGTAGAGAAACTAGAGACAACACAGAGGAAAGAACAACATTGAGATGCTAACTCAGGCTCCCAGAGCTGGGGACCTGTCTCCTCAGACACATGGTAAGCAATAAAGAGGGTCATCAGTTCCAGGAAGAAAAAGTGGTCTAGGCTAGCAGCACTAGTTCTAAGAAAAGCCAGCATTTACTGTAAGCTGCAAGTACAGTGCGGGATTTTACTCTGAAAGTGGTGCTTCCACATGACAGACTAGATTGGAGATCCACTGCAGATTATGTGTGGCAAGCTGAGAGGTGTGGCTACAAAAGTGCCGGCCTTAAGCCTAGCAATCTATTTGACCCTCTCTCCCTTGTTGCCTACTTTCAATACAGGGCTCAGTGCTCTGTTTGCTTTCCTTGTCTACCAATGTGACCAGAGACTTTCCTCAACTTTAGTGACAGAGGCAGGCAGAGATGGAAGTAACAGCACTCACGGAGAGACACACAAATTAAAAGCCACTGGAGTGAATATGTAGCAGAAGATGCCTGCTTCCCAGCCAGTATATTTCAGTCTGCTAGTTGACCAGGTAATATCATAGAAATGGCTGATCACTATGGTATGTATTGAAAAAACTAATCCCCAAATGACAAACCATTTGTTTTATTTCCATGTCAGTGAATGTCACTTGTTTATTTTTATTTTAAAGAGAATAAAAATTTCAAAAAAAGCTTTAAAATTATTTCAAAAGTAATTGCAAAGAAAAGATGATAGGATAACAGCACTGACCCAAATATTCCCCTCCTGGGTATTTTCCCAGAAGAATTGAAATTATATGACAGCAACGTATTTGCACCATGTTTATAGCACACAGTTTGTCATAGCTAGATCTTGGAAACGACCCAAAAGCCCATCAACTGAGGAACCAATTAAAATGGTACTTTATAAGCCATCCTGCTTCTGTACTTCCTGCTTGCTTATTCTATATGAGATCTAGACCACCAGAGAGCAGGGCCTGATATTTTGGGTATGATCTCAATCAGTACATGTCATTGTAAAACAAATCAGCCCCTAAATCTTGGGGGTCATTTCCATGTTTCTATTTGTCATTGCCTCTGGAGAAAGGAAAACTGACCGTGCTGATCTCTTTGGTCACTAATTTTATCCCTTGAGGACAGAGGAAGGACCTGTCCAGTTCTCAACAGAAAGACATGCCCTCCAGATTTCTTTAGTCCCGTGGAGATCTGGAGGATTCCCGGATCCTCACTTGAGCAGTTCATATCAGACTTCGAAGTGAGAATGAGGCTGTCTGTCTGTTTGTCTGTCTGTTGGTCTGTCTGCTGTCCATCTGTACATCCGTCCATCCATTAGTCTGTCTGTCTGTATGCCTGCCTGCCTAACCAAGTAAGATCTCCTGGGGCACCCAAGTTAGTTTGTCTGCCAGTCCTGCTCAGCTCATACAAATGGGGACTCTGATCAACTTTTGTTAGTCAGGATCACCCAAAAGGGAACAGGATGGAATGTTCAACCTCTGAGTGCCTGTTGAATGAATACAAGAGTGAGTGAAATTGACAGCATAAGCAGTAAGCTGTTCTGTCCATGCATCAAGACTGGGAAGCACTGGTTGCAGTATTTGATGGGGCCATTTCCTGTGGTTCCACAGTGATTGACATATGACATAACAGAGGCCTGCACCCTTCTTAGCTAAGTTGCACCTATGTCCCCATCAAGGTGTAGCCAGGTGGGCATCTAGACATTCTTTCTCAGAGGGCCACCCAACCTTTGTCTATTGTACCATTGTTCAAGGGGACACGCATACATATATGAAGTCAGAGATGGCAATCCATTAGTCAAAACCCACAATCTCTGACTGCAGGAAAAAGGACTTTTATACAGTTGGAAAATGAAATTGAATTGATCTCTGTATTTCAAAGATAAAAAGAAAAGGAAAGGAAAAAGAAACCCATTTCTCCTGATAATTCTGCCTTGGTACCCTCATCAGCCACTGCATTTGCTGCCAAGACCTATAGACTCATTACTTGCTCCCAGCTCCTCTACTTTTAGCCAGTTGAAGTGGTTTCATCTACCTATTGCTACCTTTGACCATAGAGCACTTCTCAGCGACATCAGAAAGGGGATAAAGAGTCCATAAACCACTGTTACCCAGACACCTGATAAAAGAAAAGCATCTGATATCCATAAGAAAATCCAGTTTGGTAAATGGCCATTCCCTTGGGCTTCAAGATGAGGGTTATAGACATAAAAAAATAAATACCCCATTTAGACTAAAAGATTTCTCAAAAGCTTTAACCAGGACCAGATGGTAATCCTATCATAGCAATTGTCCTGGGGATGTTGGGTACCCAGAACTGGTGGCATGCCCTATGCCTTAGCTCCTAAGCAACATACTCAACTTCAGATAGTTTGCACACTGGAAAAACCAAGGTCATCTCTGTCTTTGAGACATAAAGAAACCTGACCATCTAGGCCCACCAGAACCTGAACTTCTCCTCTCTCTGTTAGGCTAGGATGAATAGGACAGACTGAGCTCTGTCAAATGGAAACCCCAAAACCTACAGTCATTGCAAAAGTTGGGAGCAAACTGACATTCATGGAGGGTAATGGAACTGAACTTTCTGCCATCAAAAGTTCCCTCTGCCAAAAAGGTACATCACTGGAGTTGCAGAGATAGCTGCTTCCTGGCAAATACAAGGACCTGTGTTTAAACCCCAGCACCATACTGGCCCTGGAACCCTGGGTGCACTGGGCCAGCAACTGAAACTGGGTGTGGTGGCCACATCTGCAATCCCAGAACTGAAACAGGAGGATCACTATGTGTTCAAGCTGCATAGTGAGACCCTGCACTAAATAAACAAATAAATAAGATTTGATTTTTAAAAAACTGCATCACTGCAACAACTAGGATTCTTGCCTCTCTTCGCTTCTGCAAGGCATGAACTTACAGCCTGAGAGGACATCTGACCAAACATAAATTCCTGTCACAATGTCAGTCAGCCTTCCTCTTGCTTCCTCAAGAGAAAGAAGTAAAATTCAGAAGTTATTCTCCCAGAGATTACCAAGACTTGCCTCCAGACCTAACTACTAATTATTTCCCAGCCACACCTCAGCCACCTATAGTAGTATGTGAGCCTGATTGACTATTCACTTTGGACAAGTTCTCTGTGTCATTAACAACACAGACATCACCTTGCACCCTGAAGTTCCTCTCCAATTCACCCTTTCTGGACTGTTATATCCAGATGTCACCTGGTTTATGTCTAGGTTTCCTAGGTGCCTCCTCTGCTTGGAAGCTGCTCCCAAAATCACTTCAACTGGGAAAATCCTGAGACAAGATACCTCACCTGGACTCAATTGCCACAAGAGGTTAAAAACTCTCCCACTATTTCAGGTAGGCATTAACAACAGATTTGGTTGAATCACCAGCATCTTTTCTCCATGACAGCCTGTTTCTCTGTCCCTCCTGCTTGCCATTATGGTTCACCAAGATAAAAACAACAGACTTCCAAAGTGCTAAAATATACCTCATTTGCCTATTAAGCCAGTTCAAGATCTCCGAGCTTCCAATGCTGCCAGAATTGCCCTCCATCTATGTTACCTCTATCTTCTGCACCCACAGCCTGCTGGTACACCTGCCTGGACCTCAAGAGTGTGTTCTTCTGCCTTCAGTTGGCTCCTGTCAGCCCTCTACATAGATCACTTAGACTCAATATCTCAGAGACTCAAAATTTGTTTCCTCTTTGAAAAAGCACTTCTGATTAATGACACCAAAGCTGCCATCTGGAAAGATACAAAAGCTCTGCTACCATATATGGTAGAAACTGGTTCCAAAAAATACTGTGCAAATTTCTTGGAGCTGCTGGCTTTTCTAGAATCTAGATCAGTGAGTTCACAAAAGCAATGATGCTTACTCAGACTGTCAGCCCTGGGAGCACCCAGTATCCTATCTGTGCAAATTCTTGGATCCAGTCACCAAAGGTCACATCTTCCCTGTGCCTCCATGCTCCCACTACTACTGTCCTTCTGATCAGGAACACTGACAAGCTCACCTTAGGCTGAGATCTAGGTATGCAGGTGACCCTTATTGTACTGGACCTACTAGATAACTGTAGACCACTACAGATGCTGAACACACCCTGTTTTATGGATGGAAGAAGCCCTAATATGAATGAAGTTCCACATCTGCTATGCTATAGTCACCTTGGACAGTTATTTTGGCAAAGCTCTCCTGCTACTGCTTCCTGCTATTTAGAAATCTGCTACCAATGATGCCAAGCCTGTGCTCCTAAGCCCCCTCCAAATTTCCCTCCATGACTGAAACATTGACCCCCACATGAAAAACTTTACCCAGTATGCATGGAATACCAGAGTCAGACCTGTCCCTGTTATATGTTTTGCACACTCACGCTGCACTGCTGGCACTTGTACTCCTGCAGCCAGCCCAGGCTTCGGTGTCTCTGTCACTGACTCCACCCTCCACCCACAGATGTCTGTCATACTTATGTGCACCTACTAACGCTGGCCCAAGGAATTCCATTCCTGAGCTGAGATGGCAGAAAATGTGTGTACAGTCCTACTGTGAAAAAATGATTCCTAAGTATGGCCTACCTTTGATCATTGGCAATAGTAACAGGACTGGGTATGGAAACAAAATAGATCCAGGTTTTGGCTTACTGTCTCTTCCCCTTATGTAGACAATTCCAGTAGTGGGAGCCCTGGAAAGAATCTTCCCACCCAAGGAAGAAAATTTTGGACTCATTTCTGTCTTTTGTTTTGAATAGGATTTTCTTTTTTCTTTTTTCCCTTTTTTGATGCTCATCATATTCTTTTCCTTATTTTTCTTTCTTGTTGTTTTTTTTTTTTACTTTTACCTAATTCTATCAAGTCCATTATGTTCTTTAAATGAACTCTTTAGCTCATTTTCTTTTCATTGTCCTTTTTATCTTCTAACTCTTCTTTTTTCAGATTTTACTTCTTTTGTTTTTTCACATTTCCATCCCCTCAATTTTATTATTAATGCTATTAAGCCTTTTTAATTTTAGATTGATTCTTTAATCCATTATCATTTCTGAATTCTCTGCTATTATTAATGGTGGTATAGATATTACATTTAGTATATATTTACTATCTCTCAATATTGGGATTGTCTCTATATTCTTATTTTAGATCTCTTTTCTACTGTTAAGAGCTGTAAAGCTTCAACTTTTGTTGTTTCTTATGTTAAGTCAATATCTGTCTTGCCTTTGACTCTATTTTTTAGTGCTGCTTTCTTTGTTATTATCAACAGAGGCTTAATTGCTGCTTTTATTTGTTTTTTACTGTATGCAAGCATCTGGTTTGTTTGTGTATGTATCATCAGTATCACTGTGGTTCCTTTTATCTTTCCAAGTAGTTCTTGGAATTAAGCCCTAGAAAGAAGGTTGAACACTAAGAAGAACCTCAAATATTACACAGCAGGTAGAGGAAGGCTATAAACATCAAAATACAGCCAAATACAAGGACACATTACAGGAAGCCAGATTCTTACCAAAGAGGACTTTACAGTGAAGACAGTGTCCCTCCCTCCAACTAACCTTCAACCTGTAACACCTTGAAAAAGTAAGCTAACAAAATCTCTCCAAACACCTTTAACTCTCTGAAAGCTGACCTTATACAACTACTGAAGTAGTAAAAGAAAGTTATAAAAACTCAAAAGCACAATAGTCAAAATGTCTCAAGATCTCAAAAAAGAAACAAGAACAAATTCATAAGAAGTTACTACTCATCCATAAAAAATGATAAGTTTGAAGACTTCATATATAAATGGATGTATATTGAACATATACTCATTAGTGAAATAAACCAGACCTATATGTGTAAATATCGTATAGTCTCCCTAATATAAGAACTTTAAAGAAGAAAACAAGAACTTAAGGGCATAACACAGTGTTATGGATTAAACAACGAAGTGACTGGAAGCAGACAAAGCAGAAAACATCAATAGCAAAACCATACACTTATGTACACAGAATGAATCAGATATTGGTCTCAAGAACCTTCAAAAGGTTCAGCATACTGATTATAGCACAATGTAACGCTAAAATTATGTTTGGAATACATGTCACTCTTGTCTTTTTGATATGTACTGCTCCTGGTGTAAACTCAGTTACTGTCATTCTCTCAAGAATAGTACTTGAAAATAAGAGACTGGGCCAAAAACCATATTCTTGACAGGCTACAGTTTTGTATTTCCTTGAATTTCCAAATATCTGTGT